>JAVSBS010011029.1:0-19389 GCA_033124195.1 Coracias cyanogaster
AGATGGGCTCGAGATCGAGGGGTGGACCTGACCATAGATACCATCGCAGAGGTCATACACGAGTGTGAAATATGTGCTGCGATCAAACAAGCCAAGCAGATAAAGCCCCAGTAGTACGGAGAATGATGGTTGAAGTATAAATAGGGACAGGCCTGGCAGATTGACTACATCACACTGCCACAGACCCGCCAAGGCAAGCATTATGTGCTTACAATGGTGGAAGCGACCACTGGGTGGCTGGAAACATACTCAGTACCCCACGCCACCTCCCAGAACACCATCCTGGGCCTGGAGAAACAAGTCCTGTGGTGACACAGCACCCCAGAGAGGGCTGAGTCTGACAACAGGACTCATTTCCAAAACAGCCTTATAGAAACCTGGGCAGAAGAGCATGGTATTGAGTGGATCTACCACATCCCCTACCACGCACCAGCCTCTGGAAAAATTGAAAGGTATACTGGACTATTGAAGACCACACTGAAGGCGATGGGGGGTGGAACATTCAAGAACTGGGACACTCATCTGGCAAATGCCACCTGGTTAGTCAATACAAGGGGGTCTGTGAATTGGGCTGGCCTAGCCCATTCAAAACTTCCACGTGCTGTGGACAGTGATAGAGTTCCTGTAATACACATGAGGAAAGTTTTGGGAAAAATGGTCTGGGTCAGTCCTGCCTTGGGCACTGGCAAACCCATCCATGGGATTGCCTTTGCTCAGGCACCTGGGTGCACCTGGTGGGTGATGCAAGAGGGTAGAGAAGTCCGGTGTGTGCCTCAGAGGGACCTAATTCTGGGGGAGAATGGCCAGTAAAATGTAATATGTTTCTCTTTGACTGTTACATGGCTACAGGGCATGACGTACGTGGTATAGAATAAGGGGTGGATAATATCCTGGCTCAAACAGGACAGGGTTAATTTGGTGCAGCTATTCAATACCATGATGATGTCCTGCCCTGGAGGCTTGTTCTGGGGGGAGGGCAGATCAGGCAGTTCAACTTCAGTGTTTTCGGAGCGTGCACGTGTGTGTTTGGTTCGTCTATTTATCTCTGGTGTTGCCCTTTTCTGTGTACTACTTCTTTCTTAATATTGTTGCTGCAGCAGTTTCTTACATGTTTTTGTATTAAACCTTCCTTATCTCAACTCAAAAGGGCATTTTAAAACCTTTTTTTTTTTCCCTGTCTGCGGCCGTGGTAGGGGGGAGGGGTCAGGGAGCCATAGCACCGGCCATGTGGCAGAGCTCCTGCTGTGGCTTTACTAAACCAGCATAAGTGGCAAATTTTTGGTAGAATTTGTTTTGAGTCTTGGAGTGGCTTGATTGGCTTAAAGAGTTGCATTCCCAACCACATTTTGAGGAAGGGAAAAAAGTGGATACAGAGACAGACAGACAGGTGCTCACAGGAGCATGCACACAGACACACTCAGATTAGAGTCAGGAGAGAAAACAACCCCCTTTTTTCTTTTCAGTAATAATAACCATGTATATTTTGGTAAGGAAATAGGTCTCTTAAACAGAGGTCTGCAACAGACTAATGACTTTACAAAATGTGACTGACAGTTACTGCACTACCTCTTTAATCATGCTTTTATTTCTATCAATAATACTTTATACTTTCATCGCATTTCAAACACACATTAGAGTGGAATGTGCTACTGAAGCTTCAAAGAAATGAATAAATAGAGTTTGTGCAGAGCTAAATGGGCTGATACGTTTAGTGAACACATTAAAAAAAGTACCATGCTGCTTCATACAGTCACACCACTAGAAAGGGCTGCCTTATTTTCTGTAGCTGGTGTTTCCAGGAACAGCCTGCACTATAAGTGACATTTTAGACTGCATTTATTACTTATGGGTTTCTGTGCTGAATATCTTCTGTAATTATTCACCCAGCTGGTGTATTTGTCCATGTTCTTTCCATAACTTGCATAGTAAGTTTTTACTTCAGGCAACAGCAGTCTCAGACCTCAGGAATTCTCTCCATCACACACAAGGAAATAAGAAATTAACAAATTGTGACTAAGACTGATGAAAATCTGTGACTATTATTGTCCAGGAGAGGAGTGTGTGAATATCATATGTTTGGTAGAAAATTCTGAATGTTCTCCAAGCATTAGAGTCATCCAGCTTTAGTTCTCAGGAGATTCCCATTCCCTCTTATTTCTATTTCTTTGGTGTTGGTTGTAGAAATATGAAGCAGAGGTACATCAGGCATACATGCAGTATTAGCTCCCTAATTGCCCAGTCCAACTTCTGTAGTGGATAGAGAATCCTTGAGCCTTACTAACTAATTTCCTACAATGGAATTACTTTCAGCCTACCAATTCTGTCACTTGTGCATGATATACTGCCTACCATTTATTTTCTTGCCTTGAAGGGACTACAGAGCCCTCTTTGGAAGCAGGATTTCAAGTCCTTCTGTTGGAACTGGGAACCTAAATATCTTTGCAGGTCTGGTTTAATAAAAGTTCTAAATTTTGTTATCTAAAGTTAAAGCAAAACTAAATCCCATTATTTTAAAAATATGGAAATGTACATAAAAATAACCTAAACACCTGCTTACTCGGTCTTTAGGGTGTGTATGTGTGAGTACTTAAACTGACAGAAGTGATGTGTCTTCACAACAATAGAGTAATCGTTAGCATGTAAGGTGTTAATGATTCCCTAATGAGAGATTTAACTAACATTCAGCAAGACTTTGCAAGAGATTAGAACTTGTCAAAATTGCCTTTGATGATCAAAGTGAAATAAGAACAGTCCAAGTTGGAAGATAGCATTGAATTATAGTACTTTCACATTTTAAAAAATAGTTTTAGTTGGGCTGTGGTCATCTTGAAGGTGGGCTCTCGTGTTCTGTTACATTGGCTCCGTCTACAATACAATTTGCAATCCTGGTCCCCATGACCTCCAGATTATAGGTCACACTTAAATTTATTCCCTAGCTATACACTCACATTTTCTTTCAAAGGAAAGTAGCAACATGGAAAGAAGTTTGTGCATCCAGGCACCATCCCTACAGGGAGTTAGGCTATGAACAGTGATATAGCCATTAAAGGTAAGAAAAAAATAACAGAAGTTATGAGGAGGTTGTTCATAATGAAATTCTCTTTAAGAATGTTATTCATCATCCTCTGTCACAGGACCAGGAGTAATGGCAAAAAAATACCATCAACCTTAAAACAATTTATTCAAATGCAATCACTACACAAAGTAGTGTATTTTAGCTATATGGAAAATTGAAAAGACCCATGTTATTACAATGATAGAGGACAAAATATGAAACATGGCTGTGCTTTGTAAAGATGAACTTGAGGAGTTTCAGAAGGTTTATTGTGTATATAAATGTTGTGGTTTAACCCCAGCCAGCAACTGAAAGAAATCAACTCTAAAATTAACCCTATCCCAACCAAAACCAGCACAATGAAATAAGATTTGTAATTTTGGGAAGATACAGTGCATTTTTCACATCTAGCTCAGTGTTTGAGTTTCAAAGCATAAAAATCAAATCAAGTACAGTTATGGAATTCTGACCTGTGCTTATAGTAAGACATAATTCTTCTTCTGAAATCTATTTATAAACAGAAATCTTTGGAGAATGTAATCTTTGCCAACTTGTTCTAGTGCAACATGAAATGAAGAAAACACTGAGTGTTTCAAAAGAAAGATAGCCTTAATTTCTACTACGGAGAATGAGTGTCCATCATACCATAGTTATGGTGGCAATCTAAAAATAGAGTAGACCCATTACGGTATTTTGAACTCATCCCTCAATAAGCTAGTAATCTCCAGCAATTTGCAGTTCAGGGATTTCTGAGACCTTTCTGCCCCTTCAACATGGCCAAGGATTTCTAAGAAAAATTAGGACAATCAAGAAGTGTCTTTGGAAATTATCAAAGACAAACATAAGTTTCTTCCTGTGCTCCAAATTTTGAATGAGAAAAACTTGTGCTAACAGGTTCATCTTCTAGTAATTTTTTAAAATCTTCATTTTTATCATTCATCCCACAAAACATGAGTTTCCAAGCATTGGTACATCTATAACACTTTTCATACTAAAGAAGACTGGTTCATGTGTGGTCCTGAAAGTATCATTTTCTCTCACCAGTTCATTCTTTATTTATCATGCTTATGAATGTAACCAGACCAGCTGGCCAAATGTAATGGTAAGTACTCTCTTACTGATAATTTATTTCCTCTTTCCATATTTGCCTGACAGTAGCCCATGGATTTCTTAGATAATTTTCAGCTAATAATATTCACAAAATTTGGAGTAAGCAAAAGTTGTCTTACTATGTTGATTATAATATTCATTTAGTCAGTAACCAGAGCAAACAGAACCTGTTCACCAGTAGAAAATATGTTTCTTATCTGTTTTCCCGGTAAATATAATATTTCCTGCTACATACAAAAATACTCTAATATGCTATTTTTCTGAAAATGTAACTTTAAATTGTCACATTATATAGAACTCAAGGCTTTGATTAGGTTTTGATTTTTTCTGAAGGTCAGGCAAGCTTGATGAATGTATCAGAGACACTATGAGAAGATAGTGGACACACACAATTGTATGAAAATCTCTTGTCAACGTTATTGTTTTAGCATATGCCAAAATCCTCCCCTCTTTCCCCAATTGTTATTGTCCTGACACAAACTTCATTTTTTAACTTCATTTTTTTTAGTCACGCTTAAAAGCGTACAAAATTACAGGTAAAATAATGATTATTTAGTACACAATTCCTACCATCTAACTACACAACCACTGAACCATAGTTCAGTGTGAAGGAGATTGGTCTTTCTCTATCTGATTAGATTTCTTTTCCATGCCTTGAGGGTTGGCTGTAATTTGCAGACATGTAAATATGTAGAAGTGCATCATATATAAATCAGTAAAGCCAGAAAATAATAAGCCTATTTGGAATTCTTTTACTCTTACAAATCAGCAGTCTAAAATCTCCAGACATACAGGAGTTCAAGCAGCATATTACTCTGTATAAACACCTTTTTACTACATTCTGACAGCTTTTGACAAATGTAACACCGAGCAAAATCATTTGCAATGGCTGCATCTGCCTTTTTAGAATCCATGATGAGAACTGCAAAGATTGGTTATTTATTTGAAAGTCAAGTCTACGTTCAGCAGATTTTGTGAAGTGTGAACAGTGAAATAACTTCAATGCCATCTCTTTCTGTTTCTGAGTGGAATACAAGCAGTTTCTAATTTCCTAACCTGTACCTTTGGTGTCTTAACTTATTCCCAAATAACATTTGGCAAGTAACTTTTGGTAGCAAAGCTTTGTGAATTAATTAACAGGGTCACCTCTGAAATGACAATGTGCTGGCTTATTTTGCCTGGGTAACACTGTTACACCCTGACTATGTGTGGTGGTTTAGGGCCTGCCAGGACCTGAACCACATGGCTGCTGCCCCTCTACCCTCAGACAGGAGAAATGACAAGAGGGATTAAAAATGCCTTTGCGGGTTGAGATAAGGAGAATTTAATATGATAACACAAATAAATAATCAGAATACCACCAATAACAACAGTAAGCAAAACAAGGTACAAAACAACTGATACCGAGCACACAGACCTTGGATATGCTCACCCCTCACCTGGCAGCACTGCATGGAACTGGTGCTGGGTGAATGATGTCAGCATGGTATGGAATAGCCCGGCTGCAGCTACCCCCAACTCCTGCTGAAACTTAACCCTGTTCTGGCCAAACCAGGAAACTGTAACTGTGCTTAGGGTCACTTGGATGGTGAATATTTCAACCCATGTAAGTGTTTCAATATTTGCTCCAAACTCACTATTTGACTGGACATTTCTTTCCATGATACCTCAGTACAGAACTTCTTAAGTCCTCCTGGTGCTGAAAAATTGTAAAAAATATTTGCACTGGTTGGCCGGCACTAATATTCCATGTGGGTTATTATAGTGACATTAGTTAAAGTCAGGTACAGGAAGAAAAATAGTGGATTCATACTTCCAGGCTTTGACATAAACCTGAGTACAAAAATCTCTAGTAAGGCAAATGAACCAAATTTTCATGAACCATGTGGTTTTATCTGTGTAAGGTCTGAACTGAGTTCTCTCTTGTCAATAACCTTTGTCAGCATCTGATGAGCAACCAATTCTAGAAATAAAAAATTCAGACTCTTTGAAATTAGGTTGCTGAGAGATGGAAGTAACACAGCTTTTAGCCAGTCTACTAGTGTTAACCTAGTTCTTTTTCTTACCTCCTTTTTCCTAACATTTTCAAAATGTACCTTAAACTACAAGAAACAAATCATATTATCTGATACAATATCCTTAGTCAAGTTGCTGTTAGAGACACAACAGAATTATCGTCATTATCTACTAATTTAATCATATTGACCTCCTTTCCTTCTGCTTCTTGCCAAGGACTCTAGCATTTAAGAGTTTGCGTGAGTAGATAGATGCCTTTGCCTCTTATGCAACACTTTGCAGCTTCAGGGGCTATAACTGAGTGAGATGATTCCCTATGACCTTTTCCCAGCAGACTATATTCTCCAACAGTTTTAAGATCTTTTGGTGGGGCTGAATTCCTGAGCACACTGCAGGAATTATTCATTGGATTTTATACTATCTACAAAAAAAAATCCACCCAAAACTATTCTTCCTGCTAGCCAGACACACAAACCCTTATTCATTATTGATGGTTGACGAGAACTCAACATGAGCCAGCAATGTGTGCTTGCAGCCCTGAAAGCCAACTGGTCTGCATCAAAAGAAGCATGACCAGCGGGTTGAGGGAAGTGATTCTGACCCTCTATTCTTCACTTGTGAGACCCCATCTGAAGTATTGCATCCACCTCTGGGCTCCCAACATAAGAATGACATGGACCTGTTGAAATAAGTCCAGAGGAAGGCCACAAATATGATCCGAGGGCTGGAACATTTCTTCTATGAGGTGAGTTAGGGTTGTTCAGCCTGAAAAAAGGATGGCTCCAGAGACACCTTTTAGCAGCACTTAAAGAGGGCCTACAAGAAAGCTGAATGACTTTTTGGTAAGGCTTGTAGCAATAGGATGAGGGGTAATGGCTTTAAACTAAAAGTGAGTAGATATAGATTAGATGTAAGGAAGAAGTTCTCCACTGTGAAGATGGTGAGGTACTGAAATAGGTTGCCCAGAGAAGTTTTGGATGTCCCACCCCTGGAGATATTCCAGGTCAGGTGCATGGGCTTTGAGCAACCTGGTTTAGTGGAAGGTGTCCCTACAAATGGCAGGGGGGGTTGGAACAAGACTATCTTTGAAGTTTCTTCCAACCCAAACCATTCTATGATTCCACCATTCTGTTAATACCTCCAAAGTCAGCATATTTACCTCCAGAGTCTGCTTTTCTGTATCTTTCACAGCAATCTCTGCAGTAAATATAAACTCCTCTACCTGAGAGCAGAAAGTGTTCGCAGAAAGTGTTCTTTTACTGATTTGTTTCATTTTCTTTTTTTTTCTTTCTGAAGAGGATGAAAGTCTTTCTAATTGTCCAGATTTTGATCCTGTAATCAAAATCAAACATGTTACAGGACAGATAAGAAAAAACCTTGAGTTTAATGTAGAGGAAGGAAACTTGGCTAGTGGATAGAAAATGGGACCGGAAGGCAGGAGTTTTGGGATTTATTCCTATCATTACTATTTGGGTTTACATGATCATTGTCATTTAAACCCTGTGTCTCAAGTTCCTCTAGATACAGAACAAAAATATAATATTTGTCTATTCCAGGTGGTATTGCATGGAGTGAGGCCTAATTAAAGCTAGTAAAGTGGTTTGAGATCCTTGGATAAAAGGTTCCGACTATTAATTGCTTTGTGATCCCTGTTAGATTTTATGTCACATACCTCTCTGAATCATGAATCTCTATTAAGCAAAGATTGTTAGCAGTGTGGAATTCTGCAGTTGTTGGCTTTTTAATTTCAGAAACAGATGCCTTGTGAGATTGAGCCGTCCTTGCTTATAAACTAACCTAAAATCTCAACTACTATCATCAGACTTTGAAAATAACGCAAGAAAAACAACACACACTTAACCCACTTTACTTTCATAATTTTCTGCACATTCTTCTGGCTTTCTGTATTAAGTCCACCACCATAGACTATATGCTTTTTCCCAGGTGGATTAGATCTAATCTAAAGTAGTTTTCTGGGTGGTTGGTTTTGGTTTTTTAGCCCTTCGTTCTGGTTAGAGAATCTTCAGGAGGAGATGGAGAAGAAGACTGTTTTGTATAAAATCTTCTACTTCTCAAATTACCAGACTGTGGAATATGCTCCACAGAACGGTGGTACTTGAATCAGCACAGTCTTGCATTAATCCTGAGCAGTCAGCTTCTTCTAAGCACATGGATGGCTGTGAACCACTGTGTAACACAGTCACCTCCCCTTTGGTTACCTTTTATTCTTACAGCGTTGCAATGGGCAAAACACTTAACAGATAATGACCAAAGGCTAGGTTATGTTGCTTCTTCTTAAAGGAATGATCAAATTTCTTGCAACTCTTGCAAAAGCTAACCTGTTTTATTTTTAAAAGAGACGGGAAATGTACAGATAATCTCTTTACCTGCAACTTCCTAGACTCTGTTGGAAGATATTCTGTTAATCACGGTATTGCTTTGAGATAAATGAATTATTGCTTTTCAGGAAGACTCAAACAGAAATCCAAACACACATTTAAAAATATGAGCGTTCTGGCATTGTACCATACACCCATCATCTTAGACTGTGTTTTTTTAATACATAACACATGTCCAAAACCAGCTAGCTTCACTACCATTTGGCAAAAAAATTCCACAAAAACATACAAAAGTCCCATTTTCTTCAGGTGGAACTAAAACTCTTTAATGAGCTGGATTTCTGTGATTAAACATACAAGGTACCATACATGGTACAAGGCAAAACTATATTGCTGCTTAGTTTTGAACCCAGACAACCCCGATTGATACTGTCAGCTTTCTTTTTCTACCTGAACACAATTTATATTCATGTTTGTGCTGAAATATTCCACAGGGTCATGAAGTGTTGCTTTAACTGGCATCTGTTACCTTCCCCACTAACCCTAACTAAAGAAACACAACTTGCACTTAGTGTAGATGTACAGCAAGCAGAACACTTTACCAGTTGGCAATATGAGGATGTGCAGTACCAAACCCAGAAAGTGCTTCCCAGGTTGATCTAAACAATTTACAACAGTATGGAAAGGGGGCTGCAAAGTGTCAAATTCCAAGCAAATTTTCATGTAAAATGGACTTCTATGGGTGATTCTGGACTGGAGAAAGAGATTGTTCATCACCTGGCAGCAAATGTCTATACAGCCATGTCAGAAAAACAGCAATGATGATGAATGTAACTTTTCTAAAGTAAAACTGCATTTTAAAACATTTCCAGGGATAAACTATGTCTTTTGCTCCAGCAAAAACAGAATTAACCACTTCCCCTTGACCTGGGGTCTTCTATAAAATAGGAAACAGCTTGCAGTATTCGAGTATTGGTGAGACCTCCCAGCCTCTCTCCTGGTTTGTACTTAACTCTTTATTTATAGAAAATGCTCCAGATGCAGCTGGAGCCTCTGTTCAATATTTATTATTGTTTAACCCATAAGGAAATGGGAATCATATTACTCTACTCTATGCTAAAAGCATTTTTGATCAATGGAATCAGTCCTGAAAGGCTGTCAGGTGTGGTTGACCGATTTCTGCAGAGTGAATCTCTACATCTAACTCCACTCTACAATCATTTGCAAACCAAGAATAGGTTTTCTGAAGGGATATTTGAATTTTTATTTTCTTTGTCAGTACTGCTGCTACAGTTCCAGTTATCAGACAGTGAAAGACCAGAATGTGATACATATGCAATCTTGCAACTGCCGTTACCTAATGTAATGGTAATATGTTCAAGGTTACCAGTCCTATTTCAGTGTTTTATTTCAAGCTGCTTTCAGTAATTACATAGTAGAGCACCTGTGCTGGATGAGCATCAAGGGTATTAAGGGCAGAAATCTTGCAGACAAAAAGAACACTCATTTTTCTCTTAAACTGATTTTTTTTTTTAATTCAAACAATCCATCAGAACAGTCAACACCCAGATTTGTGAGTACGTTAAGGCATGAGAAGCAGAAAATTAAAAGGTGACTGTACAGCAGCAGCTCTAATTTGCATTCTTCAAGTTGCTGAATTACAAATAAAAAGCACGAAAATGAAAAGCTGGAGTTCGGTTCTAAAGAGTCCTTTTCAAAGAGGTTTCAGATTCTACTAGTTACACAGGAAAGGACTATTATGACTACTTATATTTCTATACAATTGAGATATACAGAGCAAGTGTCATCTGTCAATTCATACATCTAACATTAATATTAAAAAACCATGATTATTTGCTGAAGAGATCATGATTCCTAGTACTTGGAAACAGAGCTACTACTTCTTGTAATTAATCTATTGAGTTAATCACAACTTTTTTCCAACCCCAGTACTAATTTCTCGCACATCTCAAACAGTATTGTGCCCATACATGTGGTACAGTTGCTGTGTATATTCATCACAATTATTTTGTGGTACCTTCAGAAGCCTTCAGATCACCAGTGTAGCAGCAGTTTGCTGCTAAAAGCATCAATCTGCAATCTAAACCTGTAGCTATGTCATGTCTGATAAAGTATGGAATATAAGGGCTGTTGATTTCTGATGGGGTATCTAAGCCACACTTATTTAAAGTGAACAGAGTGACCAGATACTGTCTTTATACTTTCAGCACGTCTCAAAGAACCACATGTACCCATTTTTTAAACACCTCCAAGGATGTGACCCCACCACCTCCTTGGGAAACCTGTTCCAATGGCTAACCTCTTTCAGTAAAGAACTTCTTCCTGATATCCAATCTAAACCTCCCCTGGCCTGGCACAACTTGAGGCCATTACATCTTGCCCTTTCATTAGTTACCTAGGAGAAGAGAGCAGCACCAGCCTCACTACAAACTCCTTTTAGGTAGCTGTAGAGAGCAATGAGGTCTTCTTTCAGCCTCCTCTTCTCCAAGCTAAACAATCCCTGTTCCCTCAGGTGCTCCTCATACAACATATTCTTCAGACCCCTCACCAGCTTCGTTTCCCTTCTCTACACCTGTTCCAGTGAGGCTCTCAAATAAGAGTCTCCTGTCAGGGATTCAGCTCCCACCAAACATAACTTGATACTGTTTACTCATAATTCAGACAAACAGATTTTACCTGTGCCTCTATAATGTACATTACAGAGGTGAATCTACTCACAGCCTCCTTCCCCCTGCCTCCTTTCTACACAACAGCTTCCTTTAGGAATAGTCATTTTGCATCTGATAATTTGTGCTCTAGATCCAGGGGCAGCCAATAAGAGACAAGCAGGGCTGGGAGAGACCCCAGGAGATGACTAAAACCACATCTTTATCCCAATGAGGGGGAGTTATACCTGACAGAAGTTTCTTCAGCCTATTGTGAAAGCCCTTCAGTGACTGTCTCCACAACACATCCAAGCAGTTTATTCCAACATTTTGTCTTCCCAACCTGTCCAAGCTTTCTGTTGCTACGTGCCTTGAATTAACTTCAGTTTAAATTTCCTACCTTTTATTCTCTCCAGTATGAATACAGTGGAGAGAATAAAATTTCTATTTCTTTTAATAACAGCTTATCATGTATCTGAAGCTCTTCAAGCTCCTTTCAGCATAAACTATCTCAAGCACTTCCACCTTTATTTTAGTTCTCACTCATGAACCTCTCATAGCTCATCCTTGTTTCTCCTCTGAGGTTTGTGTCCAGCTGGTCCACAGGTTTCTTGAAATGCCCCAGGGTGGACACTCCCTGAGGCTATATCAGTACAAAGAGGAGCAGAGCAGAAGAATTATTTCACATTTTGCAGTCTGTACTTTTATCCACACTGTAAAATGACATTTGTCCTTTTACAGAAACAGTATTCTCCATTCATATTCACCTGTGGTGTTTTATAATCCCCTACTAGGGAGACTGGACACAGAGTTCCCTCCGTAAAATCAGTCATGATTCCCCAAGTGAGCTTAAGTTTTGCCCAGCATGTAAAAATCTATGCCCTCCAGTAATCAAAGCAGTCAGTGATCACACAGACTTCTGAGAGCAAGTCATACTCTAAAACAAAAACATTTAAAAGAAAATCTGAAAACCACAGGACAAATTATATGCACACCTATGGTATTAGGTACCTAATTATCTCCCACAGTTGGATCCTAACCTTACTAAAGAAATCTCTCTTCTTTTTTTCTGTCTCCCCATCTTCCCTTAACATCTTTCTAATTCAGTTGGTCTCATTCATTGGATATTAAATAATTTAATTTCTCTTGAAGATTAAGTAAAGTATTTTGGTGTGTGTGCATCATTTGACAGTTTTTTGGTCATCATATGTATCACCTAACTACACAGACTCACAGACCCTTAGGATGTTAGGTTGGAAGGGACCTCTGGACATCTAGTCCAATCCTTGCTTAAAAGCAAGTATAAGTGGATGAGGTTGTTGTGGGACTTGTCCAGTTAGATTTTGTACACTATCTGTGACCCTTCCGTCACTTTTATCCCTTCCCCCCAGGAACATATCTAGGTAATATGCAAAAATACAGCACAAATACATTTCTGAGATATTTCCTCTCTTCCTCATAAAGACTTAACAGAGAAGACCCATTTGTTTTTAATTAGAGACTTTTGAAAGTGGCAAGTATTTCAGCCGCTGTGACTAACAAATAATAAAACATCATTGTGTTTCATCAGTCTCTAGAAAATTTATCTGCTTATACAGCAATCTGACAGGTCAAATCTAGTGATTTTGCCTTGGGTTTCTTTACTTTAATTCAGTAAATCTTTGCCTCATTGTCAGATATAAAATCCCTAAGAACATTTCAAGTGCAGATTTTACACCCAGTTGATAAAAGTAGGAATCAGCAGTGAGGACAGTATTGGGAATGCAAAAGTTAAAGCAACTCCATTAAAAACTAAAGTTATATTTTATATTACTGCATTTTTGTTAAGTTTTTTGGAAGAAATAAGTCTTATCAGGCTTAATGGGTTTTAGACATTCTTAACAGCTACCTAATGAGCTCTCCAATTATGTAAAGAAGAATGATTCAATTCATACATTTCTGTATCCCCTCACAGAAACACAATTCACCCTCTTCAGAAATGAGTCACTCAAGGTCATACTATAAACCAGGTGTAGTAATAGGACTAGAGCTCAGGTGTTCTTGGCTAGTGACCTTATAACTTATGCTTTAAATAATGTGTGATTTTCTTGATCCTCTCTATTTAAATACTTTTAATATCTGACATACATTAATGAGTTATGAATAAAAACTGCACCAATGTTTATAGTTCCACAAAAACTCATTAGCATCAACAACAAACCAAAACCACAGAACTTATAGTGAATACAACCAGAAAACTCCAAAAGTGAAAAAAAAAGAAAAAAGGGTGAATAGAACAGCAAGAAGATTTCAGACTCTTGTACAAGCCTATGAAACTGAGCTTTGCACATTTCTTATGAGGGAGCACCTGTAGATAAAACAGTCTACAAAGCCTCATGATACACAACAGCACAAAATGGAAACTGAAAATGTTTCTCTGGTTGGGTGGAAACAAAATCTAGGAATAATGAAGTTATTTATTAAAGGGAATGGGAACTGTAAATATTTTAAATATCCTTTGTTTTTAATAAACATCTAATTGAACATGATATAAGCCTTCCTTTGCATAGCTTGACATGAAATGTTGCAAAACAGAAGAAGGAATATACAAGTGGCTTACCAGCAAGGCTGTTTGCTCAGAAGATATTTCATCCAATACTTGTGCAATACTCTGTCTCCAACAGAATCTGTACGCTATTACCAGAGTCCTAGAAAATAATAAAAATAAAACAAACCATAATTCTTTGAGGAATATTGTAAAAAAAAGACATACAAGTACAATATTAGTAAGAAACATTTTACGTTTCCAACATTTCATATTAGATCTACTAGAAGAGTTTAGCTATTATTAAAGGGCTTTTTAACCAAGGTAACTATTGGGGAAAATGACATTTGAAAATAATACAGTAAATTACCGATGAGTGGGTAGGATTTGATTCATCAAAAAAAGGCTGATTAATCTATATTATAAGAAACAATATTTGTGATATGAACTATCAAAAACCTACATTTTGTCCATCTACTTCAATCTAGAGACTTTTCTGGTGCTACTTGAAAATCCAGTGGCAATCTCACTAGAAAACTCAAAATGATTTGAAGAAAAACAGTATAATTTGTCTTGCTTTGCTTTACTTCTTTAAAGCTTAGTCCAAACCAGTTATTAAACTGTCCTCTGAAGCTAGTAGAGAAGGAAAGGCACCTCTGAGAGCAAATCAGTTCAGCTGTGGGGATGCTCCTCTCTTCACCCCGGTTGTCTAGATTGTCAGTTCAGACTTTGCTCCCAGCTACTTAACTTAGAAGATATGAATCCCACCCAGAAAGTGTGGGGGAAACAAGAAGAATAAACAAATACAAATTAAATTGCCCATTTTTATTTCACCTATGCTTAGCTGTCTCCCATTCCTGCAATTTGTGATGTGGTGGTGGTTCAGGAGGCAGACTCCTGCCTGGTTGGGAAGTTCTGCCCTCAGATTGGAGTTCAGGCTCTAATACAATTAACTCTCCTTGAACAAAAATATGGCTTTAGGATCAGAAAAGTACTGCAAATTAAACTTCAGACATCTTTCTCAATGTCTCAATTGAGATGGTGACAGAAGAAAATGGACCAGCCTTAAGGTTACTGTTTCAGAGTGAAGGATCAGAGCACTCAAACCCCTATTTAAGACCCCTATTTGAATACACTTTTAATCTCTGAAATGTTAGTAGGACCCATAAAGCTCAATGTTTACAAAGAAACTGTAGTATATGAACGGTACAACATAAATATTTCACAAGTATACAGAACCTGCTAAAAAATATCTTCTTTCACTTTTACTAATGAATTCTTCGTACCAACAGCAAGCTTAGCATGTGTAAACAATTTATGTAAAAGGAATAATCTTGCCAAATATGAGATGGTTGCTGAGATATGACCCGATCTGCCCAACAAAGAACAAATATTACATTTCAATCTCCGTTTTGTGAAGCCAGGAGCATCCTCAGTCTAAAGGCTATTTAAGAATATTCTTCCTCTTAATGTGCACCAATTAGTAGTAGGAAAAGCAGATGGCCAAAATAAATTAGAGACAGCATACCAGCCCTGCCTCAGATCATCACCATTGGCAGATCTAAGCAACACTAACCAGTCAGTAGCTAGGAAGAGAAGTATAAGCATTTTTTCCTTCGTCCCTTTCCAGAATAAAATTGGATAGGTGTTGCAGCTGTCAAAGTACTCAGTTTGCAGAGCTGAAGAAAGTAGGAATCTGGCCAGGGATGCATGTAAGTCCAAAAGCACCTGCAAATAGTATTTTCATTCCTTGACGCTGCAAACAGTATGAACACTTCAAACTTCTGGTGAAGGGAAGAGCTTTCATTCCCTGCACCAACTATGGTTGTGTGGCATGGAGGCCTTACACATATGTTTTCCCCATATACATTGCTGAAAAGATCCAACCATCACCAGACAGTAGAAGATCTAAAGCTGCCAGGTTTTTTAGGTCTGGTAAAGGTAAGCAGAACATCTTGTACAGTTACTGGAAAGAAACTGGAACAATAGCTTGCAGGAAATAATAAACCTTTGTACAGCAGAGCATCTGCTACAAAACACCTTACTTACACAACAGTATCAGGATAGTCATAACCTCTAGTTGTCCATCCCTGAACACCCTGTGCCAGGTAGACTGAAAACTTAGCTTTCAGCATTTACATTGATGTCTAATATTACATCTATGCTACTCATCAAAAGAAGCCCTAACGATAGTAATTTGGGGGCTTGTTTAGTTGATTTGGTTTGGGTTTTTTTTGTATTTTTTGTTTTTTGTTTTACGAAGATGGCTCCAACTCCTCCATGAGGTTGTCATTAATGGACAGTAATTCTAGACTAATCCTAATCCTAGACTGTAACACAGTCTCATGGACTGCACACCTGGTGACACTGTGGCACTGGAGCCAGGTGGGTAAAGGGAGAGAGGCAAAATAAAAGGCTCAAAAAATAAAAGGCAAAATAAAAGGCTCAAACACTAAAATGACACCTCATCCCAACACATCTTCTACAGGATTATCTCATCAGAATGAGAGAATCTGCTTGGAGGAACATGAAACAACAGCAAACCAGTATTTGAAGTCACATTCAAGAAAACCGGTTCAGGAACTTTGAACCAAGGAGTACAGTAATATTCAGGCCTTGCCCATGACTGAATTCAAACGAATTACTAGATGAATGTAATCTTTCAAAATACATATTGATCTAGCTTCCTGAACTGAGTAAACAGTTCAGTTCTGCTTTCCTTTAGATAACTGCCTCGATTACCACTTAGACATGACCCTTATTCCCTTACCTAAAAGAATGAGACAGATTCTAGAGAATAAATTTTAAAGTACTAAGAAATTAATTTCTTTCCTATGCTGGCTGGAAAACATAAAAAGTCTCACAATCCTTGCAAAAAACCAGATGTGCCTCACTTCGGCCATTAGAGCCTGATGAAGCATATGCAGAGATGGGAATGTGGAAGTTAAAAAAGAAAGGAGGGAAAAGTGTTACAACTTGAGTGGTAAATGGTGCAGTCTGAGTTGTTACCTATGCTCAAGCCAAAAAGGACTTCATAAGGCAAGGAGTAATGACACTCAGCTTTAGATGGAGCAGAGGAAGGGAAGATAAAGAGAAAACAAAGTAGATTTCCAACGCAGATAGCTCATTCCTCTCTCCTCCCTAAGACTGTAGGGTAAGGTGTTCATCAAGCACAAACCCCAAAGGAATAAGACACACTAAGGCCTCTTCAGGATGTGCTTTTATCTGATGGTCTGTGACAGCAATTATGGAATAAAATGGGGCATTATGGATATACCTTATCCTGTATATTAGAACTTCTGAAGCTTTGCCGAGGCAGTTGATGTAACTGGCCTGCCTCTGTGTTTCCAGAAATTAATCACAACAAGCACAATTTCAGCAACCCAAAACCACTTATTGAAAGCCTTTTGTCTTTCTGGTGAGAAAGTGAGAGTCTGAACAAAGGTTTAAATGCACATTTTCACTACTGTACCAAAATAAAAGATCCATATCTACCGATCTCCAAATGTTATGGTTTGCTTTATATCTTTTAAAATGAGCTAAACAAGCTATGAGAAGTTTTAAATCATCTAAACCCTGAGTGAAACAAGAGAGTGATCTCTGCCATTGCAGAGCAGTCAAGCATGTCAGTAAGCCTGTAAGGTTTTCTTTGCTTTGGGTTTGTTTTTGTTTTCTTTTGTTTTCCATTCTACCTTTTAAATTGAAGAAAAATTGCAGGCCACAAAGTACAAAAGTTTTCTATAATCAGCTGGTTTACACTTTCATACAGACAATCTTTTTTTATTGCAGTTGAATTTTTTCCTCGGTTGTACTACTAAAAAGTGTAAATATTATATGCTGCATCTAATTGACACAGCTGCATCTAAAATTTAAAAAGTCAGGCATTTTGCAGTTCAGAATTAAGTATCTAACATGTCATGAGCATTATAAGATAACACTTCTTTTCAAGTGGAATTGAATAATTGAATAACCCAGCCTCTGCTCAACTAGCGGCTATTGTGCTTTGACACGCCATCTTGAATGTATTTTATTTATGATAAATAATTCTAGGTGGTGTTTTCACTGTTGCTGGAGGGTTTCCTACCTCTTTATAGTCTACTTTTCTTGCCAGTCTTACAGCTTTATTTGAGAGACTTCTGAATATATAATTTTTGTCCCTTAGACTCTGTATTGCTGACTGTATTTTCTGGTTGGGTCAGTCTTAAAGCAGGTGTATTTTCAGTTGAGATAAAGGTGTGTCAAAAACATGTTTGTCAGAACTTTTGGAAAGCCTTGTATGTGGGCACCTGTCCCACATATAATAAAAAAATAGATTCATGCAACTGAAACATTTCCAGATATCCACTTTGGTTAGAAATAACTTTTTGTAGCATTTGAGGTTTTTAAGGCTTGCTCAAATCTGAGAATTACAGAACTGGAAATATCATATCATTGCATATAACACCATTTGAATTAGAGCCCTGCTGTGTTAGACGTTGCACACAGATTACATCCAGATTGCCCTTTAGCCCTAATTGCTCTCGCTTTTTATTTATAGATTTAAAAGAAGAGACAATCAGCCATACTAAGTTATAGCCTTCCTTAATAATTACTTACAGATACATCCCACTGAGAACAAAGCCAGCTGCCATTTTCCATTATCTATGACAATCATTCACAGAAGAATAGAAAGCCACCCTCCTAAAAGAGTACATCTGACCTTCAGAGAAAGTGGACAAATGTACTAATGTAGCCAACTGGAGTCCAAGAAGGGATGAAAGTGAGTTTTCAGTCATAGCTAAGCAATAAAATCATAACTTTTGCCATGAATTTCAATAGCTACAACAACATATCTAGAAGAAACCTTAATATTTGTTGCATAGGACATGTTTATTTATTATTTTGCATTGAATTCTCAGGACTTACAGACAGTTTCTGACTGAAGATGTCTTATTTTGCCATGTGGACAAGAATAGAAGGTAGAGCAGGGTTGGAAAGATGGATAGATGAGTCTGTATCATGATATCTTTTGCTAAAAGAAACATTTTCCTGACAAGTGGCTGTTGGAAAGGTGATTTCAACTGGGAGTCAGTTTAGAGTTAGGTGATGTAAATACTATGGATATTTTCCTTAAATTAAAAAGTCACAAGTAGATACTAGGCATATACATGTAATATATAGGTCTCTAACCATGAAATTAAATCCCACTTAGAGAGCTTCATTCAAGTTTGCCTTAATAAAAACACTTAGAATCAACTGAAAGGTTTTAGAGTATCTAGTAAATCTACAGATGTGGCAGATACAACACAGGACTTATAGAAAAACATCCTTTTGGCAAAGAAGGTGAGGGACAAGGCATCTCACACAGTCAGGGCATCCTTAGACAACTACATATAACTTCCAAGACTACATCAAAGATGTACCTTAAACCAAAGGAGATGATTTCCATAATTTGAGCTGAGCTGAAAAGAAGCAACACACTTACTTTCTCACAAGGAGTCAATGATGATGCTTGTTAAAAGGTACCTTTTGTTATTCAGATTTTAAGCATTTATGGCTGTGGTAGGTTAACCTTGGCTGAGCGCCAGGTGCCCACCAAGCCGCTCTATCACCCCACCTTTTATTCCCCTCTCCCTCCTCAGCAGAGCAAAAAGAAAGGGGAGGAAAATAAGATGAGAAACAAAAAGCAGTTTAATAATA
>JAVSBS010011029.1:19489-31083 GCA_033124195.1 Coracias cyanogaster
GCTCAGCCAGACCCACTATGATAGCCTGGCTTTCATGAAGATGGACAGACTGTATTTTTCTTTCCTGAACCAATAATAATAAAAAACCAACAAAACAACCCCAGAGAACTTGCTGGAAAAAACTGAGTAGGATATTGAAGATGATGCATTTCAAAGAACTAAGAAACATAGAATCATAAGATCATAGAATCATTTAGGTTGGAAAAGACATCTCGGATCACCTAGTCCAACCTTCGTCAAACAGCTCCCTGAACCCTAGATGATATTTTGAAGCACCACATCTACCCGTTTTTTGAACACTTCCAAGGATGGTGACTCCACATCTTCCCTGGGCACCCTGTTCCAATGCCTAACCCCTCTTTCAGTAAAGAATTTCTTCCTAATAACCAATCTAAACCTCCCCTGACACAACTTGAGGCCATTACATCTTGCCCTTTCATTAGTTACCTAGGAGAAGAGACCAGCACCAGCCCCATTACAAACTCCTTTTAGGTAGTTGTAGAGAGCAATGAGGTCTTCTCTCAGTCTCCTCTTCTCCAAGCTAAACAATCCATGTTCCCTCAGCTGCTCCTCATATGACATATTCCCCAGACCCCTGACCAGCTTCGTTGCCCTTCTCTACACCTGTTCCAGCACCTCAATGTCCTTCTTCTACTGTGGCACCCAAAACTGGACACAGTACTCAAGGCACAGTCTCATGAGTGTCAATACAGGGGCAGAGTCATCTCCCTACTCCTGCTGGTCACACCAGTTCTGATACAGGCCAGGATGCCATTGGCCCTCTTGGCCACCTGGGCACACTGCTGGCTCATGTTCAGCCAGCTGTCCACCAGCACACCCAGGTTCCTTTCCAGCAGGCAGCTTTCCAGCCACACTTGCCCAAGCCTGTAACATTGCTGGGGGTTGTTACGGCTGAAGTGCATGACCCGGCACTTGGCTTTGTTAAACCTCATACCATTGGCCTCAGCCCATTAATCCAGCCTGTCCAGAACCCACTGTAGAGCCTTCCTGCCCTCGAGCAGATCGACACTTGTGCTTAATTTTGTGTCATCTGCAAATTTGTTGAGGGACCACTCAATTCCCTCATCCAGGTCATCAATGAAGATATTAAACAGGACTGGCTGCAGAACTGATCCCTGTGGGACCTCGCTTGTGACGGGCGGCCAACTGAATTTAACTGTGTTCACCACAACCCTCTGGGCTCAGCCATGTAGGCAGTTTTTAACCCAGCAAAGAGTCTACCTGTCTATGCTTTTTACTATCTTTTGCCACAGTGGCCAGACTGATTTCTAGCTGAGCTTTTGCCTTTCTCATGTTCTTTCTACATGACCTAACTGAATCCCTGTACTCTTCTTGAGTAGCGTGCCCCTTCTTCCAGAGGTAGTAGATTCTTCTCTTTCTCCTAAGTGCCAGCAAATTTTCCCTGTTCAGCCAGGCCAGTCTTTTTCCCCACTAGTTCGTCTTGCGGCACATAGGCACAGTCTGCTCTTGTGCCTTTAAGACTTCCTTCTTGAACAAGGTCCAGCCTTCCTGGGCCCCTTTGCCTTTTAGGACTGCTTCCCAAGCAACTTTCTTGACCAGTGTTCTAAGCAGGCCAAAGTCTGCCCATTGGAAGTCCATGGAATTATTTTGCTGCCCCTCCTCCTTATTTTGCCTAGAATTGGAAACTCTATCATTTCATGGGTGCTAAGACGAAGATGGCACCTGACCACCACATCTCCCACTAGCCCTTCTCTGTTAGTAAAAAGCAGGTCTAGGAAGGCACCATCCCTAGTGTGCTCGTTTACCAGCTGAGTCAGGAAGTTGTCTTCTACACACTCCAGGAACTTCCTGGAATGTTTCCTCTCTGCTGTGTTTTATTTCCAGCAGATGTCTGCTAAGTTGAAGTGCCCCACAAGAACAAGGGCTGTCGATTTTGAGGCTTCAGCAAACTGTCTATAGAACTCTTCATCGACCTCTTCATCCAGGTTGGCTGGTCTATAACAGACTCCCAACAAGATATCTGCCTCACTGGCCTGCCTCTTCATCCTTACCCATAAACATTCAACAGCTCCATCCCATGGTTGACTTCTACACAGTCAAAACACTAACATAGAGAGCCACCCCACCACATTTTCTAACTTGCGTATTCCAGTTGAAGAGCTTATAGCCATCCATTACGGCACTCCAGTCATGAGAGTCATCCCACCAGGTTTCCGTGATGGTGACTACATCATGGCTTCCAGCTCCTCCTGCTTGTTGCCCATACTGCACACATTAGTGTAGATGCACTTGAGCTGGGCTGTTGTATTCCCTGACAACAGTGGCCTGTCACCCTTATGCTCAACCCTAGTGAGCCTGGTTTTATACCCTTCCCCCTTCGAACCTTTCAGTTTAAAGCCCTTTCAATGGGGAACCAGGTCAGCTCATAAGCGAGGATCCTTTTCCCCCGCTGGGACAGATGAACTCCATCAATCTCCAACAGATCTTGCACAAAGAAGACGACGCTGATCAGAAATCTGTTGCCTCAATGTAAGGCAAAAGTACTTCTGCTGAGTTTGCAACTTGGTGAAAGGCTGTTTCAGAGAGCCGTAAATTGGAGGAACATGCTGGATTTGACACCTGCACTGTAATTTATTATTGGTTTCAAAGACATGAGACCTTTGTAGTTTTTATATAGGATGGAGTTAAAAATCTCAGGCATCAAGATGACTCAGGATTTACAGGTGCTGCTGAAATGTATAACACTTTAATTTTCACATTGACTAATCAAAGAGGTACAATTGGAAATCAGAAAAATATTGTAAGCAAAACAGAGCAAGGCAAAACATGTGGTCACTGCCCCTTGGTAAGTTGGAAAGATCTCTTCTATGACAAAAGCCAAGCTAATGTAGCTTTGAGCAATGCTGGAGATACAGCTGATACTTGATAAATCAAGACTGCTTGCACAAGATGTCAGTTCTCATTTTCCTTCCTGCAATCTTTACATAAAAATAAATGACATTCTGACTTGTATCAGAATCTCTAATGAAACTGAAAGGCTGTTGAAATAATTACCTGGAAAATCAACATGCATGTATATATAGAGAGAGATCATTCTCCTACACCTTCTCACTTAGGCACCTAATTTCTCCTATCCATTTTGTTACTGAATCACACACAGAGAAGAAGCAAAAAATGAAGATAGACTAGTAGTACAGCATGAAAGTTGTTAGAGCTTTAAAGTAGATGTAATGAAATGAAAATCTGGCCTTGAATTCCCTTCTTCCACACAACTACCTATTGTCATTCAACTTACTCTAGGGACCCAGGTCACTCACACTTTGAATTCTCTTCAGATTTTTTGGCTGACAAAAGAAATATTAGAGTTCTATGAACTTCAAAATTAATTTATATTTACATCCATTTTGCCTGTGTGTTATATTAAGTGTGATATGAAGGGGCAGCCACTGTTTAAATACCCTAACAATAGGTATTTACACATATTACTTCGATGTATCTCACAGAGGGATATTCACAAAGGCTAACTTAAGACTTGGGCAACTAATTTCCTCAGGCTTTCATTACAGTCAGTTCAGGGAAGGGATGCTCCAGAGAGTGGTTCAGATTAGGAGACTAACTTCTGTTAGATTTTCTAACTGTCCCCAAAAGAATATAATTTTATGACTAATTGACATCCTCAGTCAATTCTCTTAAAAACAAACACCTATATCAAACATATAGACTGCACAAAATTGGTCTCTTGCTGACATTCTCAGTGCTTTTGCACAGTAGCATCCATTCCTTTCAAGTTATTACAGTTATATTGCAAAATACCACTTTAACAGCAGGGTTGCTGTAGTAAGCAGCAATCAGCACTTGAATCATCACTGCATCACACTTTTCAACATCACTACACTGAAACATCAAACCATGCTCCACCTATTTGTCTACATAGTCCATGTTTAGAGACCTCTACATCTGATCAGAGGCCAGGTTAAGGGTGATGCTTCTTGAGCTAACACTGCATAGAAGACAAGATCTTAAAAGAGCCATAGAAAAAGATGACTGAACAAATCTGAAAAATTAGCATTCGTGTTCACAAATTCTCATGGAGATCCAAAGAAGTGTGATCCTTGGGGAGGTAAAGAACAACACAACTGTACCCTGAAACGCCTTCACTGTATTGTTGCTGTATCTTTATGTGAAAAATAAGCTTTTTTCCTTGGAGTTTTGTACAGCATTGTAAAAAACTCACAAAGTTACCTCTGCTAAGACAGCTCAAAGCCTTTTACATAGTAATGTGTCAAATCATATATTCATTTCCAGGACTCATATGTGTTTTAAGCAGAAAGTCTTGGGCTCCTTGTCAGCAACTCAGATATTTTAATGAATGTTGTATGGATTTTAGGGGGAAAGAGGGTTTGGTAAACTGCATGTGGTCATGCATTTGGTCACTGTAATGATTCAGTTATGTATTACTAACTAGCACTACTGGTGTCAGTTAACATCAATCCATTAATAAAAAGTATTTACTAGCAGCTGGTTTCTGGTTTGCAATAGTTAGAAACCTGTCAGTCATGCTGCGAAGAGAAAGCAAGTTTATGTGCTACATATTTACATATCTACAAAATGAAATCAGAAGTCCTGCATTTCTTAAGTTCATAATCACATTTTTGTTGTTGTTTTCTGTTTCATTGTCCTGTAAATAGACTAAAGCTCTGTAGTTTATGTTTGCATCAAAATTACTCCAAGAGGCCAAATTTTAACTTGGAATAAATGGCAACATAAAGATTTTAATTTTAAGTATTTGAAAATATCGGTAGAAGGAGGATACCTATCAACACATTGGAAACTGAACTGAAGCTTTTTGTGAACTGAGAAAATATCAACAAGCTTACATCCATCTTTGGGCATCTTTGTATTTTTTAGCATTCCAAGCATTGAAAGTGGAAAAAGAACAAAGTGTGTTATTATAAAAAGAGATTACATCCGACTCATGAAAAAGAGCTCGGGATTCCTGAGTAGGACAATGGTGCAAAAGTCCACAGCAGTGCTGTTTCCAAGCCAAAAGTTCTTGAATCACTGCTTACAAATGTTTACAAATGTCAAAATAATTTATGATGGTTTAAAGCCATAAAGATACCGGACTTCTTACAAGTCTTATTTCCAAAAGCTTTCGGTCTGAAGAAGGCTTATTTCTACAGTTAACAGGGAGGGACGGCAGAGACCCTAGAGAGAGATTCATCACACCTAAGTCAAACATCTGCATCTGAGCTAGTCACCCTAGGCTCCCTTTCCAGGCAACAAGAGTGAATAGCACTGCTACAGTATGAGACATCTGTCTCTTTTAGACCTTTTATTTAAGATGACATGTTTTTCATGCTAAAATCCACTGTTTCTTGTCTTTGATTATAACTGGAGTCTGGTTAACTATCTTAGATAGTAGATTTTTAAATTGGATATTTTAAAATATCCTTTGAATTCCATTTAAATTAAATTAAATTTTTAATTTGGATATGGAAATCCTACCTCTGCTACATTTAAACCCTTCCAGAGTTGGCATGGTGTACACGTGTACATGGGCTACGTTAGTCAGTATCAGCTGTCACGTTGGGCATATAGTAATGTATCAGTGAAGCTGAACTTTTTCACATTTAAGAAAAGCAAGGAGGTTGAGTTCAATGCAACTGAGTACTTAATAATATTTAGCTAAATAAATGGAATTAATTTTTCTTGTCATATTTACTAATAGTTCTGATCAATAGAAACTTAAGGGACTTGATCTTTTACAGTTTTTGGAGAGCTCACTTAATGGACCAGAAAAATATCTACTTTTAAGTAGGAGATGTATGTCAGGACTCCTAATGTTTTTTTTCTCGGTAACTGCATTCACATATGTAACTCATAATGGGGAGATTTTCCTTTTCTCTGTTTTGCATGACTTTCATGGTTCAACCATTTTGAACACATGTGAGTTTTTACTGCCACATCTGAACACTATTGTTCTCCATCTACACTGCTCACAAATATATTTATTTTTAAGGAATGCTGCTTTACATTCAAACATACATAAGGCAAAAATGACTATGTCTTCTGTACATACCTGCAAGAAATAAGAAAAATGGTTAGTCTTGAAGGAAGAAAAGACCTACCATCTCTTTTACACTTTCACAAAGACACCAGAAATAAAAAGCAAGGAAAGCTTCTGATTTCTAATTACATTGATTCAGTCTTCAGTCTGAGGCTGTGTATTTATCCAGCATTTCCAACACTAACCTCATGAGTCTTTTAATTTTTTAAAAAAGATTAGATGGATTAGAAAAAAAAAAGGAAGAAGAAAAAATACAGACTTACTAGTCCTAGCCTTGTAATAAAACCCTCAGTCATTACTTTCTGTGTCAAATATACATGTTTCAATTACAACATTTTTTTCATTAATTGGAAAAAAGGAAAACATGGCAAGGATTACAGTCTATGATATAGTAACAGTGTCCAGAGCTAAATTCAGCAATGAATCAAATGGCAGTAGGAAACAAATGTTGATGCTTTTCTCCATTCATCCTTTGCATCGTGAAGATTTGTGTATCTCTGTTACACTCTGGAGAGCCATTACAAGAACAGACTTAATCCTTGTCTTCCAGATAACAGTCTTGAACCATGTGCTGGAAAGCAAACTCAGGAGGGTAAAAACGTGTCACCTCTTTTGTCTGGTACACTTTGTCTTACACTGGTGATCTTGCACAAAACTGTTTCTTCAATCTTATATGGGCAAAAATCTGGGGAGTTTCTGAGTAATGTGAAGGAATACATTCAACATTTGCCTAGTCTTTGTAGATTTAATGTCAGAACAGACCATTAAAATACCTGTCTGCTCTCTGACAAAGAACTTCATTCACTAATTCCTGTATCAAATATACAGTTTCTGTTTGAAGTATCACAAACCTAATTGAAGGAGACCCAGCCTCTACTTTTAGACTTCAGGTGATGAGGAATTCATCATACACCTAAGAAAGCTTTTCCAATGCACAATTATCTGTACTAAGTATATGTGCCTTGTTTCTAGTTGAGTTTATCTAATATCAGCTTTTGCCCACTGAAATTCATTATGACCTTCCAGTAAATTAAAAAGCCATTACCTTCATATGACTCTCTTCACTTAAGTGCCTGCAGACCATGATGAAATCACCTCTTAAACTTAATTATAAAATAAATTGTTTGAGAAGTCTTACTATATCTACT
This sequence comes from Coracias cyanogaster, assembly GCA_033124195.1. Lineage (NCBI taxonomy): Eukaryota > Metazoa > Chordata > Aves > Coraciiformes > Coraciidae > Coracias > Coracias cyanogaster. The sequence continues at coordinate 26,690 of JAVSBS010011029.1, forward strand.
TATTACATCTTAACAGTGTGTTGGAGTTTTTAGGTAGCAAATATACTGGTATGTTCTCTAAAGACTTTCACAGCATCTCTAGTGCTTCATAAAGAATGGTAGCTCTTGAAACATGCACTAACAGAGAGTGAAAACAGAAATGTGCACTGAAATATCTTCTCACACACCTTGTCAGTGTACACAGGTACTTTCTCAGCCTGCATTACATTTCAGGAAAAAATAAGGGCATGATTTTGCATACATCATCTATAAAATTCTTTCTCTCTTTCTGCCTCCCAAGCCTAGTGGGTTGTTTTCCAAAACCTCCCAAATGCACAAGTTCTTGTTTTTTTGAGAATGGAAGCAGTTGCACTCTCTCAAAGAATTTTGAAAATCCTACTTGGAAAATTTACTCTATGGCTCCCTTCCAGCTAGTAGTGTTCAATCTTTGGTTAACAAAGGGATTTCCCCTTCTAGTTTTATAGATAGGAAACATATTGTCTAAATACGCACATATATATGAAAAGAATCCACCTCACTCACTCTGAAAATTATTACCCTCTCTTGTTATCCAAAGCAAGTCAGACACATAAACCTTTGCTGTTCCTTTCTCTTATGAACTTAGCCAGAATCTCAGTGTTAAACAATTAGCTAAGAGCTACAATTAGCTTCGATATGTCCTATAGACTCCTTCATGTCTCTCTCTCAGTCCATAAATTGTTGCAAAACTTGATATTCTGGAATGTCTCCTCCAGCAGGGACATGCTTTAGGAATGAAAAATAGTTGTCACTAGTTTTGAGATCAATTCATGGCAGGAACAACATATTCCAGCTTTGAATGATGTCCAGCTATGGCTACCTCTTGCTTCCGACTCCTGCTATACACCTGATTTGGAACGATCTGGCTTGGACCATAAAATTCTTTTATATATATCTATAGCACTATTTTTTGCCACTTTCCATAAGGAATGAGAGGATCAAAATATTTTCTTTGTGATGGTATAGCACAATGACAGCTAACTTACAAGAGTCATGGTCTGACTGCTCTTAGCTCTTGCTGAAGATTATAAAACTATTACTCTATGGTTAATTTTGTACCTCTGGACAGGAAACTTAATTCTGGGCAATCGTGACTAACTTCTATATGTGAGGCTGAGAATATCAGGTCTGAAAAAAAGGAAAAGTTCCATAATCTAGAAGGTATTTTCATTTTAAGTCTTTATTATCCTTCAATATTTGTGAAGATGGCTCTGAAATATGAAGCCAAAATTGCACCAGCCCCTGCCTTGGTTTCAGAGTGGAGGTGGCACACTGTTGGCTTCAGACTTGTGCAGTCGTAGTAAGTTACGAAGTTTCTAGGTTCACAGGTAGAAAATAACTTGCCTTTCAACGTGTCATGCCATCTTGGCATTTTGATATACATGTAGTTCCTATTCCATAGGTTTGGATGTGTAACAGCTTCAATTCCTCTTTTAAACTTGATGGAAATTTCAAAAGTTGTGTTATGATGTTGTGGATTGACAACATCTCACAGCTAAATTGAGTGAATTATATTTGTATGGTGGTATTCAAATATTCAGTATGTTCACATTGTTCCTCGGTCTTGTTTTAGAGTTGTTTGCTACATTGTTGTGTGAGTAATACATCTATTCATGCAGACATGGAAGTGGTAACACAATTAGCTACTTTTTCTGATTTGACTTTATAATCCCTCTTGCTTCCTTTTTTTCCGGTAATTTTTTTTTAAAAAAACTATTTGTCTTGACACAGATCCAGCTACTTCTCTCAGCTTCTAAGTCCCAAAGCTACCATCTGGCCTGTATCTTGGAAAAGCTGTTCTCAGTGTAGGATCTCCCTTATCTGACACTCCAGCTAAGGCTTCCTATATTCTCTACTCCCACTATCCTAGGCATGCTAATAAAAAACAACAAGTGTTACTAAATCAAACTGAAGTGAAACTTTTATGACACAAAATAATTCATGCCAATGATGCTGAACAAATCTGAATTCACTTCAAATACTAGCAATCTGCTTACTTTGAAAGAAAAACAAAAACAAAAACAAGAAACCGACCCCAGTCACCAAAACAATATCTACTGCATCATAACACTTGAGCTGACCTCCTACTTCCTGCTGTTATACTACTAAATAAAATGACAAAATGACCAAGACGGCTTTAATTTCTTACATAAAGCAATAAAGCTCATGAATTTTTCTTTAGAATGTTTGTATTTTTATTGTAGCATATCAAAATATCACCCTTAGCTTCATTTTTATCATTTTAAGAACAGTGAATAAATCATTACTTAGAATGTAATATACTATACTAACTGTACAAATTTCCCTGAAATAAACACTTTCCAAATCTGATTTTCAATACTCATACCCTGATCTTTGATTTGTTAAGAGCTAACTGCACAGCAGTACAGTAATGAGCAGGGGCAGAGTTGCAAATCACATTAATTCAGTTGTGAGAGAGACTGCCTGTATTTTTATTTTAAAGACACTCACTAATTGAAACTTCATGGTGAAACTAAGTTTCACAAAATTCTGCAAGAAATCATATCTAAACCCTAACTGTAGCTTGAGAAAACAATGAGACCTGAATGTTTTATACTCTAGAATTTTACTCTAGTTGTTTTAGTAGTTTTTCATGTTCTATTGGTTAACAAACACGTAATTCCAGAGATCAGTCTATTGTACAGTCCACTAAATCATGTGACACGTAGAGAGGTCATTCAGAGAGAGCTCAAAGGGCTGGAGATACAAATTTAAAGGAACTTCATTATATTCACCAAAAAGGGAGGCACACTCCTGTGATGGAGGTAGAATAGTCTCATACAATAACACAGCCTGGGATCTGGTTGTGTAGAGAACAGAAAAGGACCTGGGAATCCTCATGGACAACAAGCTGAATGTGAGTCAGCAGTGTGCCCTTGTGTTGAAGGTCAGTAACGAACTAGACTATATTAAAAAAAGTGCAGACAGAAGGCCAGCGAAAATGAGTGTCCCATGACCAGATCTGGAGACCCTTGTCCAGGTTTGGACTCTTTCAATCAAGAAAGACAATTACAGTATCTTGGCCAATGAGAAACAATCAAGATGGCAAGGGGGCTGGCCCACGTGGTATATGAGGAGAGGCTGAGAGAACTGGATTTCCTTGATTGGAAAGGGAAAACTTACTGTTGTTTATAACTATTAATCAGAGAGTATAAAGTGGATGAAACCAGACACTTTCTAGAAATACAAAGCAGAACAAACAGCAAAGGATGAGATGCAACATGGGAAATTCTGATATATATTAGGAGAAATATTCACAAGAAAGGCAATAAAACATGGGAGAGGGTGGCATAAAGAGGTTATGTGTTCTCCATCCTTGATACATTAAAAAGCCAACTGGAAAAGATTCCAAGAAATCTGATTTAAGTTGGCTCTGCTTTGAGGTATAGACTGGACAAAATGGTCTCCAGAGATCCCTTCCATCTTTAATTACCCTATGACATCATGTCTTAGTGATTTAAAGCCTTTAAAAATGCTGTCGTTTTGTTTTCTTATAAATTATTCTTCTGCTTTAGCTATCATTTCTGGATATTCTTGTTGGCAATAAATGCTGCTCAATTCTTCCTGTCTCCAATCACTTGATAACAGAATTCTACTTAGGTCAGGAACAGGTTTTCATTTGGATGATTAATTTGATTAATCTGATATCCCATTAAACCTTCAAATGGCTATTTATTTAGCTTGATTTTATTGCCTAGTGGTAATTTTTCAATGGCATAAATTCTGCTTTTTTGTTTGAGTTTTTCCATGTTGCTCATCTCTTCTAAATCTCTGCTTCTGCAATAATCAGTGTGAGACTAGTGGTCTACTCTCCACTTAAGATGAGACAGCACTGGTGTGTAAAATGATGCAATCTATGCCATACTGTTAACCATTTCTTTATTTATTTTAAAATATTTTGTTTTCTAAAAGCAGCGGCACCTTAAGCAAAAGGTGCTATGCAAAGATACGCTACACTTAAATAAAAAAATGCTAAGACTGGATTTGTAAGAGCAGAGACTTTCATTAGGGATAATAGGCAAGAAGGGGAAAAAAAAATCAAAATTCTAAGGATCATCTGTTACCTACAGGAAAAATAACATCACTTTCCTGTAGGAATATTTCCTGGCTGAGAAACTGTGTGCAAAACCACAAGGTCTCTGTTAACTGAGTATTCATTCTGTTTAGTATGAAAATGGATGAATATAAATCTGATTTTGACCACTTGGGCTTTACAGAATCACAGAATCATTATGGCTGGAAAGGACCTCCAGGGTCATCAAGTCCAACTTCTGTTCCAACATCTCTCTAACCACTACACCATATCCTCAAGCGCCACATCTATTCGTTCTTTAAACACCTCCAGGGATGGTGAC
>JAVSBS010011029.1:34039-44553 GCA_033124195.1 Coracias cyanogaster
CCTCCCCAGGTGCAGCACCCTACACTTGCCCTTGTTGAATTTCATCATGTTTCTCTCTGCCCAACTCTCCAGCCTGTTCAGGTCACACTGAATGGCAGCACAGCCTTCTGGTGTGTCAGCCATCGCTCCCAGTTTTGTATCACCAGCAAACTTGCCAAGGATGCACTTTATCCCTTCATTCAGGTCATTGATGAATATATTGAACAGGACTGAACCCAACACTGACCCCTGGGGAACAGCATCTGTCACAGATCCCCAACCAGACTCTGTGCCATTAATCACAACCCTCTGAGTTCCATCTTTCAGCCAATTTTCAATCCACCTCACTGAAGAGAGGAAGAAAGCCAAAGTTCAGGTGCACAAGTAAGTAACCTTTAACAATTTGCCAAAATCACCTTAAAGACATTAAGTCACTGATACAACAGCCCAAATTTTCCCTGTATTTGATACGTATGTTTCTAAAGTTCTGCACTACTGTCCTTCAGACACTTGCTCATATTTTTCATGGTTGTTGCATTAGTGACAGGAGTGCCACAGTGGTGTCAGCAGATCAGAAAATGCAGTAGTCAAACTGCTGGAGGATCACCACAGGCAAAAAGCAGGAAAGGGGTGAAGATGGAAATACATGTTTTGTGTCTGAAATCAGGTAACTGGCTTCCATCTAAAAGAAAACAGGGACAAGACATGGTTACGGATCTACAGGGAAAAGGAAGGAAAGGAGAAGAGCATCAGAGCATCACCAACAAATAAAAGCTACTGGCTTTGAGATGAGATAATATCATCTGGGGGAATTCAGTTATGATCAGCATCTGCTTTGTATTCAGTTTCGCTTTCACCAGTGTCTTCACTGGAGATGGTTTTCCAGCCGTAAGAGCATGTGTGGGAGTCAGTGCTCCAGACCGGTGGGTGTCAGCCAGGTGGGTGAGGCCAGATGCGAGGCTCAGATTTACAAGCCGTTCCTGCTGCCTTGCAAAGGGCAGACAGCCGGGAGGGAGGTGGGAGCACGCGGCTTTGGCTGGATGATAGATGCAGGGTGTTCTCATCTGTACAACATCGTGCTGGAAGTCAGGAACTCCTGCTAGCTCTGACAGTTCCCTCTTCAGCCATGGATGCGTCAATGAAGGAAAAAATGTTCAAAGCTTGCAGCTTAAGATACAGATCCCCACAATGACATGGCTTGAACTTCAGAGGAGCTGAGCAACCAGCGGGTTTTATTTGTTTTGGCACCTCTGTGATGAGATTATAGGAACTGAGTATTTGAGAGTATTTTCAAGAATTTAAAATATTTTTTTACCTTTTCTGCCTCAGTTTCCTCCCTAGTAAAAGAGGATTACACTTGCCTTTCCCATGGGATCACAATGAGGATCTGCATGTGAGATCTTAAGGAATGGACAAGCCACATTTTTGTCTTGGATTTATGGAGCAAAAGGGAAACTTCTAGTCCAGGCAGTGATGAGTTAAAGCTCATGACTGCAAAGAGAAGAAGCCTTGTCTTGAGTAATGCAAGTCACAGTGAGGAACACCACCCTGAGGGGTGTCCCCTGTGGCATGGTGGCAGTGGAGAAGGTGTTGCATTACTGCAGCATAGATTTGTGGCTTAAAACACATGACTTGAGTTACCCGAATTCATTCTGCAGCTGGGACAGGTAAAAAGTGACATGGACACTTCACAAAGATGAAAGGTAACTTGGTTTGCTGCAGCAGGCTTGGTCCCCTTTGGGCAACATAGCTCAAGTGTGAGTCTTTGCAAGGGATTTTAGAAAGGTGTAGTTGGGTACAAAGGGGTTAATCCTAAGACATGGATGACCACTATCTTAGACAGCTGACAATATGATCAAGGCCAGGTTGGATGAGGCTTGAGCAACCATATCTACTGAATCTACTGAAAGGTGTCCCGTGCCCATGGCAGAGGGTTAGACCAGATGGTCTTTGGAGGTCCCTTCCAACCTAAACCATTCTGTGATTCTATGATCTGTGGCCTATTTGTACAATTTTCCTGATGCTGTGCTGAGGAATCCACCAAAGCAGAGAAGCTCCCTCAAACACACAGCAATCTTCTCTTGGGTGGGCAGAAAACAGTGATGTCCAGATCTCAAAACAACAAAGTTTTGAGGCAGATCTAAAACTGGGTCAAAAATGCAATGATTGTGCCATATCTCTTAAAAAGCCACACCAAACTCTTGGGTCTGGACATATTAGGGTTTGGGAAGTGTTTAACAATTCCTAAGGCTAACCTATGGCTTTTCCTTTAATAAGAGACTATTGCAGCAGTTGAAGAAGCAGCACTTTGGCTGTCAGTTTGAGAAGCCCTGTGTTTTGTCTGCCTATGACTGGAGGGGGAAAATTAAGGCATAGCAAGACAGTAGCTGTGCTGCATCCACTGGGGCTGCTGAGCCCCAGCCAGCCTGACAAAATGCTGCAGAGGCTTCTCCATTGATCATGTCTGGCTTTTCTTACTAAGCAGTGGAGAAGAATAGTTTTTTCCTCTGACTTTTCCGTCTCCAGAAAGTCATCTGCAAACAGCTCAGTGGGCAAAATTCCACAAGTAATCACTCAGGCTGCAGAATAAGCCACCAGGTTAGGGATTAGCGAGAAATTCCCTCACAGATGAGTGGCTGAGGAACAACTCAATTAACCAAAGTCCCTGCTTTAGTTCAAGGACTGAACTGTTTGGCAGTGGGTTAGGTTAAAATCTTCCTCTTCCTGCTTGTAGCTTTTGGTACCTGTATAGGATGGTATTTGATGGGAGGGTGAAAGGTGATGCCCACAAAAATACATCCACCGGTAGGTGCAACAGAAGTCTTAACTAACAGAGGTATCCCCTGCAAGACTGAAGACCATCAAAGTGAAAATAGTCACTGCGTCTGGTCCACTCTGTCTCAACAGCAAATCGGCCCTCACAGCTTCCCCTTGGCATGAAGGAGCACTGTGTTCTTCCCACGTTAGAATACCTGGTTGTGTAAAGTGGGAGAGAGGCTACACCACGTCCCCTTAGGTCTCATGCTGTGTAACATGGAAAGCTGGGTTGACAGACTGATAGCCATCTCTCTCTCTTTCCATCTTGGGGAGAAGTTCCCTTCTGCCTCATGTTCCTATATCCTAAAACTTGTTGGTAACTCCATGTCCAGCATGTGAGAGAGAAATGTCTCAGTCTGTGGGTTGGGAGACATGGTGGAACACAATCTTCTTCTTGGCTGTGGCCAGGGAATACAGTATCTCTGGATGGGGCCTCTCTAGGGAGCACATCAGTGACACCATTCTTCATGTAGCCTAATTCTCTGGTGGTCTATACAAGCGCTGGGTACCTCTGGGCTCAGCTTTTCACAGAATCACAGAATTGCTATGGTTGGAAAGGACCTTTAAGATAATCAAGTCCAACCATTATCTATCTCTACCAGGCCCACTTCTACACCATGTACTTGAGCACCCTATCTAGACGGCTTTTAAATACATCCAGGGATGGTAATTCAATCACCTCCCTGGGCAGCCTGTTCCAGTCCTTGACAAACCTTTTGGTGTGGAAGTTTTCCCTAATGTCTACTTAAACCTCCCCTGGTGAAACACAACTCCACTTCCTTTTGTCCCATCAGTTGCTGCTTGTAAGAGACCAACACATGCCTCCCTACAACCTCCTTTCAGGTAGTGGTAGAGAGCAATAAGGTCTCCTCTCAGCCTCCTCTTCTTCAGGCTAAACAATCCCAGTTCCCACAGCCGCTCCTCATAAGTCTTATCTTTGAGACCCTTCACCAACTTTATTGCACCTCTGCACCCTTTCTGTGATTTCAACTTCAATCAGACAGCAGGGTGTTGAGTGTTTAGATAGCTTTGGGGGAAGGGAGGACAGGGTCCTGTCTGAATGTCTGCTGTTACTTTCACTGCCCAGAGAAAGCTCTGGGTTATGATGGGGAGAAGGCCAAGTCTTGCTTAAATCATGAGAGGGACAATTTGGCAACCTCTTCCCTTAGTGCTCTCCCAGATGTTTGTCATCATCACAGAGACACCATGCTGGTTTGGCAGCTCCTGCTCCGGGAAATCCCCATGGGCTTCGGAAAAGTGGGGATGGAGGATGTGAAGTAGTATAAGGTAAAGCTCAAAAAGTCTTGGGGAGAAGTGGTATAGGTCAGAAAATCACTGAAATATCCTGTATATTTATTTGAACCTTCCTGTTCTGAGCAATGAACACAAGGCTCCTGGAGTTCACCAGCTCCGTGGCTGACTTGGATTGCCCTTTTGTAAGCTTTTGCATAAATGCGAAAAGGCACAAGAACAGCCTTGGCTTGTCCAAACCAGGACACTGTCCCCAGCCTGGAACACTACTTACCCTGCTCCAGTGAGCATGGTAGTGACCACATTCTTCTGGGTGAGACTTGATGTGTTCAGTCCTGGCAAAAAAGAGGCAGGAGCTGCTCCCAGGATGGGTACAAGCAGGTCCACTCTGAGATCTTATAGATTGTACAGAGACATGCTGGCCATGGTTGGAAGATAGCAGAGTGGGCTGCTGGACTTGAAACCTGGGGTCACCGCTGGTGAGAAACACAGGTGCCATGTTCCCAATGCATCAGAAAAGGACACAGCCGTGGAGGAAAGGAGATGGGAGTGAATGCCAGATTTACAGCCTGACTGTGCTCTGGGAGGTGCTTTGGGTGAAGACCTGAGTTATCTTGGTTGTGGGAAGGGGCTGGTAATGTCTTGTTTGAAGACTGCACTTTAAAAATGTGGGGAACACTAATACAAGAAACTTTATTTTACCACTTGGCTCTCAATCTGCACAGAGAATCTCTTTTCAGAACTGTAATGCTGAAAATCCTACCATGAAGAAGGAGGCAGAGCTTTAATTTCTTTCTTCCACAGTGATGATCCCTTTGGACTGTACGTGAGGGCCCTCAGCTGACCACACTCCCATACAGAGACTATATGATCACACCCCACAACACTGGGCTCAAAATAGGTCACAAGCATTTGGGCTGTGTTGAGGCAAATATTTAGCCGTGCACTTTAGTCCTTCCTTGGTTCAGGATGTGCTCCAAGTATAGGTTAGGTGTATTCCCGTCTTGAATTGGCACATTATGTACTATTTGTTGGTAGAGTGGGGAGCATAGTTAATGCCAGGATGCATTTGACTTTCCCTTTTTATTTCCTTTGCAATATTATTCCCCTCTTTCATAAAATTCCATTCTGCTTTGCTCTTTGTGATCAGACCCACCCAACTCAAGTAAACAGTAACCACCAAGATGAGAGCTGGTGAAGCCATCCATCCTATTAGTCTAACTAAAATGGACATGCATCAGCTGGCATAAACCACCCTGGTCCATCGGGAAGATGTAGCAATATAACGAAGGGAAGGGTTGAAATCACCCCCTCATCCTTCAGATTTTCCAAATAAACAGCAAGAAGGAAGATGGAGTTTTGTTGTATGTGTGTTGTTAGTTTTTTTTAATATGATTTTTTTTTCCCTGCAGCAATTCAAAAGTCAAAAGAAAGATTTAAATAAAAACCAACCAACCAACAACAACTAAACTCACCAGTTTCAAGGTGGGTTAACAACATGCAAAGCTCATGCCAGAACATGTGTTATTAGCAATAAAAAAGTCCTTTATTTGTCTCTCTGGGGAATTTCATTCACACTCGCTTTTTAAAAAACTATCTTTATTTGTTTCCCTTCTCTCTCTCCCCCTCCCTCTCTCTCTCTCTCTCACACACACACAACCAGATCACTTAAATAAAACAAAGTTTTATATTCATTCCAGGCAGGGATTCCTGCCAAAATCTGTGCCTCCTTTTTCTCCCCCCACTCGTTTTCTTATATACAGACCAGTGATGAAAACACAAAAAAATCTGAAGCCTGTGAGGTGACAGATGAACAAGATGTAGAGGCAAATTCTCCAAATGGTGCTGTGAAGGAATGGCTTTTACTGGCAAAAGGGAACATATTTTTGCAAAGGTTAGAGGAATTTTTCTGTTTCTGTTGGATTTTTCCAAGGCTGGAAATTTTAGTTTCAAGAGAAGGCTAAGATCCTGCATTTTAGATGTTCCAGACCATTCCTTCCCTTGATTTGTTGCTTTGTTTGTTTGGGGGTTTTATCAACAGTGAGGATCTCTGGCTCTGTTTATTTTATGTGCAGAAATCTCATTTGCGTGAATGCAGTTGCCAGACATGCAATGGAGAGTGGCACCACTGAGAGCAGGGCAAGGAGAATGTTGGCTGCAAATTGTACATGGAGATTTGCTTCCAGGGACGACCTTGCAGTCCTAGTTGTGTTAAACTGTCCCACATATGTAGGTTTTTCCTGATGTTTGTCCACCCTATGAACTTCTGCATGGCCCACTGGTGACCAACATACCTGTCACATTCATCTCTGTTAGGCTGTGCAATTAAAAGCTCATATTTGTAAGCTCAGAGGAGGAGACGAACCATCAACAGGTGGAGGGACCTCAGGCCCCCACCAGCACAACCCTGACTCATTTGCAACTTCCAGGATTACCAAAGGAGGAGGATCAACCCATGTGCCTGCTGTGAAACTCATGGTCCTGATGTGAAACCCCCAAGAGAGGAGACACAGGGTCTCCTTTCAAACTGAGGGAGGTTGCTGCCTAGAGTGTAAGGGACTCATCAGACACTGAGGAAAAATCACTTTGGGGTTGTATGAGTCTTACATAATGTTTAAGGAAAAGACCAAAAATGGAGAGAGGGAGGACAGGCTTGGAAGCCAAGCATTGGAGTGGCCAGAATGTCCAGAGATACTGAAGAGACCAAAGCATCTGCAAGTTGGCTACTGGAGGGACCAGGAACCCAAGCCAGCTATGGGACAGAGCCTCAGGTCTGGTGGTCAGCTGCTGTTAAGGCCGTGGGTCTCGGACATCTACCATACATGTGTCTGTGCATGAGGCAACTGTGGGACTGGGGCAGCTACTGGACAGACTGAGTGCCTAAGGCCAGTATAGATGCATATATATGTGTATATTTTCTGTCAACGGTCTTTCACTCTGCTTAGCCAGAGAAGATAAGGCCATTGGTAGATTAAACAAGGCCAAGTGCTGGGTGCTGCACTTGGGTCACAGAAGCCTCATGCAATGCTTTAGGCTTGGGGAAGAGTGGCTGGAAACTGCCTGGGAGAAAAGGACCTGGGAGTTGGTTAACAGTCAACTGAAGACGAGCCAGCATGTGCCCAGGTGGCCAAGAAGGCCACCAACATCCTGGCTTGGATCAGCACTAGTGTGGCCAGCAGGACTAGGACAGGGATTGCCCCTCTGGACTGGGCACTGGGGAGGTGGCATCTTGAATGCTATCAGTTTTGGGCCCTCCACTCCAAGGAGGACACTGAGGGGCTGGAGCATGTCGAAAGAAGGGCAAAGAAACTGGTGAAGGGTCTAGAGCACAAGTCATATGAGGAGCAGCTGAGGGAGCAGCTGGGGTTGTTTAGCCTGGCAATAAGGAGGCTCAGGGGAGACCTTCTCACTATTGACAACTACCTGAAAAGAGGTTGGAGTGAGGTGTGGGTTGGTCTTTTCTCTCAGGTAACACGCAATAGGATGAGAGGAAATGGCCTCAAGTTGCATCAGGGAAGATTTAGGTTGGATATTAGGAACAATTTTTTCATAGAAAGGGTTGTCAAGCCCTGGAACAGGCTGCCCAGGGAAGTGGTAGAGTCACCATCCCTGAAGGGATTTAAAAGACATGTAGATGTGGTGCTGAGGGGCATGGTTTCATGGTGGACTTGGCAGTGCTGGGTGAACAGTTGGACTTGATGATCTTAAAGGTCTTTTCCAACCTAAAGAATTCTATGATTCTATTATTTCTGTTTGTGTGAATGCTGTCTTTTCCATCTGTGTTGATCTGTGTGGTCTGACGTGTTTACATGTTTACGTGTATATATGTACATATGTACGGTGTATATGTGCATGCCCTGTATGTGGGGACAACGGGGACATGGAATTGCAGCAGTCTCACTCCTTTCAAGCTACCAGATTCCACAGCTCCTACTCTAAGTTGATATTATAATGTTCATAGCTGAATCAAGACTTAAAACAGGTGACCTTCAAGGGCAAAGTACCACGTCGGATGAGATGTTACCTGCTAAACATTTTGCTCTTGTATGTAAATGGAAGTTAGGGACTAGTGAATGGAAAGGCCCCTGTAGCTGTGCATCCCACTCCAGGTCTGTTATTGTGCTTTATAGCTTCTGTGGAACTGCCACTGGATGCCACTGGAAGACTCTGAGTTCAACAGGCTTCAGATCAGCCCAAGTTTGCAGAACACCCTCATGGATAGGTCCTAACAGTGACTTCTTGCCCATGGAGCAGTACAAATATTAAACGATAGAGAGAACTTCTGCCAGCTCCTGTCATAGCATATAGAGCTGAAATATCCACAGCAGAAAGTTAGTTCACGTTGCAGCAAACTCCACTTGATGTAAGTGGACAGGACATTCACGCTGAAGCTTAAGTTACTGTTTGCCAAGTACTTGGACTGAAGGAACTATCAAAGTGCCAAAAATGATGGTTTATGGCCCATTTCTAGTCTCCTTTGAGACTGTAGTCATAAAGGAAAATGTCACTCAGATGACAGGAAGTATAAGAGGAGACTGAAAGTTGAATGACTCAAATCACTTGAAACTCAGGAGAGAGCAAGAGAGGGTGCTGACTGCTAGCAAGGCCGTGGAGAAGTAGAAGCAGTTGTGCATGGTGCCACTTGGGTAATAGCCAAGGTCTGGTCTAAAGCTGTAGATGAGAGCAGATCTGAAGGCAAAACATCCAAGACAAGAAGAATCACAACACTTCTGGATTTGCACGGCATGGGAGGAATGAAATGCTGGAAGAGGCAATGCTAAATGTTCTTGACCTCTGCTCAGCTGACTTGGGGGAAACATAAAATGCCCAGAGGAATCGTGATTGTGATCTCAGAATCACAGAGAATTTTATTGGAGAAAACTAGAAATAGTTGAAAGAGTTTGCAATTTAAGTTCAATGTTGTTAAGCCTCAGTAGGATTAAAGGGCAGCACAGGCCAATATAGGGCCTGAAAGGAAGGTGAAGATTAGCATAGGAAGAATAATTTGGAGGTCTCTGAAAAGAAGCAGAAGCAAGTTCAAAGGATAATTCAATAAACAAATAAAGAGATACACCAGGGAAAAAGCAGAAACACATGAAGAAGGAAATAATACTGTGCTACACAGACCACTAAGGGAAAAACATTGTTTAGGAATATTCTAAGATGAGTGAAGGCAGATGGATAGAATCTCTCAGTGGGGGGGGATCTTGAGTTCGCTTCGAGGGTCTCCTTACAAAGGTCTGAGCTTGCAAAGGAAAAACTGAAGAATGATACTCCTTGAGAGTAATGTACCACAGATACTACAGAAGGCATGTTTTTCAGGATCATGAGTTTGGAAAGCCCCATTTTCCCCCTTATTCTTATACAAGCTGTTAGATGTCAGCAGGCAGTTTTTGTAGATGCATCAAAACCTCTGAGTAGTTCTCAGCACATGGGGTTCAGGCCCTAGTGCCTGGAGAAGTTCACAGGAAAGCTATGGCCCTCCAATGCTTCTCTTCACAAAGACCTTCCTGGTCAAGAAGTCACCCCTTTACGCAGTCACCTCTTTATGCTCACACTTGTCCTCAAACACAACCTCATCTCAAAGCTGCCTTGTTCTGACTAGGCCACAGTGAGGCACTTCTGGGGTTTGCGGTTCCAGGTATATTGGCTTCAGGGCTGGTTTTGGTTGTCTGAAGATCTCCTGGAGTTTCAACAGTAGTTCGAGGCTTTATGGTACCTTCTTTCCAATCTGTCATCTGTCAAGAAAGTTGGAAAATGATGCCAAGAAGAAAAAGGAGGAGTGAAGGACTGGAAGAGAGGAGAAATTATTTATTTTTGGATGTTACTGAGATAACCACTTTTGAAGTAACTGTTGTGGCATGTGACTCAGAAGGGAAGAGAAAGGTACAGCTTTGCTCCTTTCCATCTAAGAAACTGGAATGATGCTGGTGAGCAAGTCATCTCCGCAAAGCATGGGGAGAGTACTTGTTTGAGTTTTGCAGGTTTTTCTTTCTTGATCATCAAATAAGTAGGATCATCAACAGAATTACTGCTAGATAGCTTAGCAGATCAATCACAGAATAGTAGGGGCTGGAAGGGCCCTCTGGGGATCATGTAGTCCAACCCCCCTGCTAAGCAAAAGCAGGTTGCCCAGAATCATGTCCAAGCTTGTTTGGAATTTCTCCCAAGAATGAGACGGCACAACCCCTCTGGGCAGCCTGGGCCGCTCCATCACCCTCACAGCAAAGAAGTTTTTTCCTCCTGTTCAGATACAACCTCCTGGGCTCAAGTTTGTGCCCACTGCCCCTTGTCCTGTCGCTGGGCACCACTAACAATAGTCTGATCCCATCCTCTTGACCCTCACCCTTTAGCTACTGATCAGCATTGATCAGATCCTCTCTCAGTCTGCTCTTCTCCAGGCTAAACAGCCCCAGGTCTCTCAGCCTTTCCTTGTCACAGAGATGTTCCAGTCCCCCCAGCACCTT
>JAVSBS010011030.1:0-38887 GCA_033124195.1 Coracias cyanogaster
CATAAAAGCTGTGTCCTGTGGCCAGGCATAGTGAGGGGCACAGCCTGCCTGGCACACAACTCCAGGACCTGGGTGCGGGTGTGTGTGTATGCAAATTCCCTTTGCTATCAAAGGAAGGCTGATACATGAATATTTCTAAGTACCAATATGTTAATGATGCTGAGTTACCTGTTCATGTTATTCCTCAGTCTACAAATCAAGTATAATAGGCAACACAACCACTAGAGGTACTACTGCCTATCACTTTGCAAGCACACGATCATTGAAGAAACACAGATACCTCACCCAAAACGTAGGCTCTCAGTATGCTCAGATAGTAGAGGAAGATGGGTGAATTACAGGACTCTCTGGGAGCCACAGATAACAGAAATGCTGAAGGCTCATCAGCACTTCCCAGTGCTCAGTAGCTCTGCTCTTATTTGGAGTAGTGCTCCTCTAATATGTAGTGAGTGTATTAGACTTGTTTTATAATCTCTGAAAAAACAAAGCAAGACAAAAATTTTTTGATTGCACAAATCTAGTGGCAAACAGTTGTATGTCCCTGTTATATGTTCTCTTTAAAGTTACAACGTAATAAAACATAAATGAGAGGAGATGATTGCACTCATTTATACGTTTTGCCTGCAATAGTAATGTTTGGGATGACATGTACATTTAGCAAATAAAACTTGCTCAAGTGTCCTTATTACTGAAGGAACATGAGAATTGCTGCATTAAGTGTAGCTAGTATAATACTATCTTGATCAGTATCAATACTTTGAATTGAAATAGCGTAAAAGCTAACTGTACTTAAGTAATTAATTTTTGGTTGCCTGACTAATCTAAAGAAACTCTTTTTTTTTTTGAGGTTTCTCTCCAAAACTAGATCACATTCAAAGAAAAGGTGGTGTTTGTTATCTCTTTTGAGCAAAAAGACATTTTGAAAATATGATAGTAAAATGCTTTAGTCTTTTTCAAAAATGCATTTCTTTTTGCAACTGGAAATTATACCCATTTACACTTGATTTTGTGAATATCTGTTCACATAAATTGATCAGGTTAGATCAGGTAAGATATGTGCTTTATGAATAGGTTATTTGGATGAAAAATTCCACTAAACCTTGAAGAAAACAAACTAGACCAAGAATGTCACACCTAACCTTATGCTTCTGGCTAATGCTTCTGATCTGAGCCATGAAGATAGTTTATTTGGTTTTTTTAAATCGCTTGTCTCTAGGACAAAAGTATCTATTTTTTTTTCTAAGTAAAGTTGGGGATAATAATTTTATTATGCGTATTGAATGGTTTATATAAATCTCCTAGACTTGCTGATATAATGATGTCTTGTGGCAATAATTTTCCTAGATTAGTATTGTAGCATGTAAAAAATTATGTCCTTTTAGTAGATTTTCTTATTTCTATGAGCAATGTTTTAGAGATTTTAAAAAGGTTATTGGATTTATCTATAAAGATAACAAGTTTTTTTTCCTGTGGCACCAACTGTGAGAGTATATTTATTATTTATACATAGACAGTAGAGCCAAAAATGACAACTGTGAAGTGTTGACAAAGGAAAAAAATTGCACTCCATATATTTGTACTTTCCCAGACAAATGAACCCCTATTAAGAAGTTTCGACTTAATCTCAGTATAATGTATATTTATATAAGTATTCTCTAAGCCTTATGCAGGAGCTGTTGTATCAATTATTGCAACAAATTCATTTACCTTGATAAATTCATTTATACCATATTTCGGTGATATTACAGAACCATTCTGCATAGGAGAGTAGTTAGTTTAGGTCAAAAAAGAGTAATGACTGTATGGTTTCTTGAGTAAAGTTCAGCTGCATTTTATTTTTGAAGGCAAAAATACATTCCTTTGCATTTGTCTGAAAGAATTACCCAGAACCAGGAAAACCTTGACTTTCCTGATTGCTGGTCCCATCAGACCCAGGGCATGTGTTGTCACGTCTCACTGTGTCAGTCAAGCTGCTCCATGCCTTTTGTCTTGGAATGTCTAATAATGACGAACACTGTTTGAAGTCAAAACTGAGTGAATGCAGCTCTGAACTTTGTTGGTCCACAGGCAGGGTGCAGCACAACTTGAGTGCAGTGGGGTTGATAGAGTGACCAGCTGCTGAGATAGAATTAAACTTAGGGTCAGAAATTAATCTTGACAGAAGATGAATAATTTGCTTTGGAAACAACAGAGAAGGTAAAAATGACAGCAGAGATTTTGCTTGGCAGTTTTGGCATCTGGGAGGAGGAATCTGAGAAAAACATTGTATGTTGGGCCTTATGCATCAAGGAGTGGAATATTAGCTGTCCAACATAGCCCCTGAGGTGGGTATCACGGTCCCTGTGGATGGCTCATTTCCTTGGGATCTGCCAGAGATGATTGATCGAGCTGTCACAGACCCTTATGTGTCAAAGCGGGGGGAGGCCTGCGAGGAAAAATTTTAATGGTGCTTGTCGTCAAAGAAAAATGTTGTGCTTCTCACTTCAGTGGCCCTGCTGACACCATCAGTGTGATGCCTGCACTCATCCTGTCTAGGATCATGGCAGGCTCCCTCTTGTCGGCCTGATCTTCACTGGGGCTTCACATAGCTCCTGCTCACTAGATGCATCTCTTCTGCACAATTAAAGGCAGAGTAGGTACTCCAGCTGCTTAGAAAGATGCACTCTGGCAGCTCTAGACTACTCTAGCTAGGTACAAAACCCGTGAATATGTAAGATTCAGATAAATACAATCTTGCTCGCAGGGTGAGAGGACTAAGAAATGAAGTATTTACTTTACATAGGGAAGTTTGTTGTTTTGTTTTTGTTAATGTACATTTTCATAATCTATAATTTGTCTACATCCATGGTGCAGCTCAGAGCTCATTCATGTCTCTAGGCTGGACATCGGAGGGGATAGGGTGGCAGAAGGGCTGGCAGGACACAGGTCTGTGCTGAAGAAAAGCAGTGCCCGCCCCTGAGAGGAGACGGCAGAGGAGGCCAGGCAGTGGCCAACTGATGGAGGAGTTCGCAGGAGTTGCAGTGGTGGCAGCTCTTGCACAGGTCAGCAGCAAGTAGGAGATGGTGAGGACTGCAAAGGCAGTGTGGATGCTTTTGTGATGAGTTCTGCTTCCTTCTCATGACCTTGGAAAGCCAAGGGGACAAGCGGGGATTGGATTATGTGTGGTAGAGATGTTGTAACAGGCACATCAGGAAAGACAGGCAAAATTTTTATCAAACCCCCTCTACTGCCCCAGCAAAAAAAAGCTGGGTTTGATTTGCATGGTCTTAGAAAACAAAAGAAATGTGAGTGAGCAAAGTTGGGGTTTTTTTCCCCTCATTTCATGATTCCATTTGTAATTACTTGAAATCAAAGGAGATTTTCTGCTGCTGGCTGACAGGAGCCTGGGCACTAAAAGGTATCGGGTGCTGTGGAGGCGCCGGTGGTTATCGGGGGGGTAACAGGCCCTCGGGCTGCAGGATCGTGACTGAGGCCCCTTGACACAGAGGACACTGCTGGGATCTGCTGCCCATTGCTCTGAAATGGCTGGCGAAGCCCTGATGCAATTTTGGTGGCAGCCTGAGGCATTTTAGGTTTAAGTGTCGCTCTCTTTCAAATCTGGCGTAATAAATGCAATGATTTCAAACAACTTGTGGGGCAGGAGGCCAAAAGGGAAAAGGTCAAGGGTTGTCTTAGAGGAGTCTTCAAAAACAGGGGAGAATCTTTTTTTTCCGCAGTGAAGGAAGATGTTAGAGAAATACCTATATGAAAGGAAAAGGACAGTTTCATATCATGTGGACACAGGTGGAAGAAACCACTCCCACGCCTAGATTTCATCTTGTGAGGGATTTCACTGGAAGGTTGCGGTTCTGCATTCAACCTCCCTGGGCTAGAGGAGGAAGCAGTTACAGGTCCTATGAAAATTAACCAAGTAACAGCAACAAGAAAGATTAGCAGAAGGTGATCAACTAATTGTACGTCTTTGCCTACCATGATAAGGGTTATAGTTACTGTGAAAAAATAATGCCTTCATAAAAACTAAAGTGCAGTGGTTGTTAAGATTACTTCACTTAAACTTTTCTTCTTGACAGTGACACAGAACGTTTCAGTGCTCTGTTAATTTGTAACTGTCACTAAATCAATGTAGTTGCAGAGTTTCCTTTCATATTGGCAAAGGCTCTATGAAAATTTTTTTTTGTATCATAAGCACTAAGAAGTCTCATCTTCTGCAGTGAAACTGGACAACTTATTAATCAGCAAAACTTTTCAGAAGGACAAATTATTTTTTTTTTTAATTCCGTAAAATGTTTTGGTCTAAGGGAGACAAGTTTCCCCTCCTAATATGCTCCTCCATAAAAATGTCCCACAGCCAAGCTGTTGAGAAAACTTGAAAGCAGGAGACAAAATAGTGGTAAAACTAGCCTTCAAGTTTGTTTAGGTTCTTTTATTTTTTTTCTACTATAGCTTTTTGCTGCTATTTGAAAATTTGCTTCTATATTTATCACCTTTCCCTTCAGAGTGAGTTCTTTAACATGATACAGTGTTACAGGATGTTTCCTTCAAGTTTTAAACAAAGTTTCAACATTAAAACTTAGCACAAGTGTTATCAGGGGATCTGTCTTGCTGTTGGTTTTTCAAAAGGACTCCATTTTGAACTCAATATCTGTTGACCAAGGAGTGGCATAATATAGCCCAGGGCTGCTAAGTTTCTTACTTGATAAATGTTATAGGAAATGTGTTCTGATTATTGCACTTTTTGCTAAGAGTCTTACTACCCGGGATGCTGTCCATTAACTTCTTCTAGTTAACGGTTTCCCCATGAATGTGTTTGTTTTTTCTGCCACAGCAGTATCAGTGGAGAAGAGGGAGAGGAATGTAGTGTGACAGCTGTCCCTCTTGTATAGCAGCTAGTACTTCTTCAGTGATTGCAAAACAGCAAAAAGTGACAAGAGTCCATAAAGAGGTAGCTTGTCACGCTTGACATTTTAGGCCAGATACTCAAGGGGGCTATGTTTGTGCTGCTTGACTGTCTTTGAAAGAAAATAGCTGGTTTACTGTGGCTAAGGTCTTTGATCTTTTTAGGTACTTCCAATCTGAACATAGTTGATGATGTTTTGTTCATTAAGGTTGATAGGAAAGCAGTAAGGATTCTCTTAGTCCTGGAGACTTCCAGGGAAGATCTGGAAGAGCAAAGCTATTTATACAATATAATTACTTTTAGCCTCACTAGAATGGCCCCTGTGACCATCCGCACATTGATAGTCTTGCCAAGCAGTGTTAGCAAACACAATATTGAATTTTGAATTTCAGCTTGAGTAGTACGAAGATGAAGATAAGCACTAATATTTTGGCCGACTTCAGCAACTGAGTATAGCGTTAATATCTAATTTCTTCTAATTATGAACACTTATTAGCAAAGGTGAACATGCTTCCCAGTGAAGGTTGCATATGGAAGAGTTTCCACTGAAGTTATTTGGTAAATTCTAGACCAGAAAATCCCTGAGGTGAAAATAAGTGGAACCCAGAAATGTATTCAGGGAAAGCAACACAGTGCAAATTTCCCCTGTTCTTACCCTTCCCAAGGCATCAGTTTATGACCACTATTGGAGAAAGGCAAATTCAGTCTCACCTTTCTTATGTTTTTAAGAGATCTACTCTTTCTACTGCAATTGTCAATCTTTCCCCACTCTGGCTCTGCATATCACAGCTGAATCGAGTGACATCAAAGGCAAAATTACTTTTACCAAAATCACAGTTTTGTGCAGGTACTAGGAGTTATTTTTCAAGTGCAATGAATTAGAGAAAATGAGCTGAGTTCTATTTCCATAGATGAAACTGATGCATGTGATCTCACACATGCACAACTATATCATAATCTTGATGTAAGGACAAGTCTCTGTAAAGAGAAAAGGAAAGAGAAGGATCAAACTTTAAGGTATATTTGTTTCTTCTATTCTGATACAACACTGCAGGAAACAATCCCCAAAACAACTGCATATGCTTACCTTCGTAGGGCTTATGGGTATCAGTGGTTCTTGGACCTCAAAGAACTTGATCTGTACAGCAAGCCTTACTTTGAGCTGGTTGGCAAAACTGCAAAACACTTTTTTTAAATGCAACAACAAAATTTTTGAGGATGCTTGTGTTATGAGGTGCTCTAAGGTCCAAGAGAGAATTCTGATTACACATTTGAACAGGACAGCTAAAAATTACTTGGTGTCTTTAGTCACTACTTGAGATGCAGATAGTCTAAGTTCAAGTCAATGCTGTTATTGATGTGAAGTAGGGATGTTGTTCCGGTCTCTTTCACCTAGTAGGGAGGTCTTACCTTTTCCTGTAAAAGCTCGTAACCTTTTTCAAAAGAAAATGTGTTTTGCATTCCATGCTGAATCAAGACACACACCCTGCAACAACCTGTCTTCTCTGACTGTTTCTACTTTTCCCATTTTCAGTGAAATATCTTGCTTTCTGACCAGCTGTGGCTAGCCATGAGATACAATAGAGATTAGTAAAGCTGGAAAGGTACTTATATCAGCTTGTAATGTGTGAAAACTAGATTGACAGGCTTCATAACTTCTCCCTGACACCTGAATGACTGCTCTGATTTTTTTCTGCATAGTGATCAGCATAGTAAGACAGCAGCATTGATGTGTATGTTCATTCCTGTGTTCACCAGTGCAACCTCATGTTTCTGTTTCTTCATTTACCTGTTAAGTGTAAGTTCATATTCAGTTGTTTCAGCTCCTTTCAACAAGAGTATGTTTTTTTCTTGGTCACTTTTTCACTGCCAACCACAATTGGATTTTCACCTTTCATTGGGCTGCTCTGTGCTACCGCATTCAAATAACAAAAGAGAGTTTGTTCTCTTTGCCCTTGACACTTGTTTTGCAAAGGGATCCACAAGATGTAACCAGAGCCAGCTGTTCTTCTGATGTAAATAAGCAAAGCTTTATTGTCACCAGTAGAGTTATGGCCAGTTTTACAATCTCATGGCACACCATAAACATTTTTGCCCTCTGAACTAATGTATTTGAAAGCATTTTCCTGCATTTTAATCTTTGCTGTAGAAAGATAATGTTTCCAAGTTCTACCCTCTAAGCAGCTAATCACTTGCTCAGCTTCCCACACTTTTGTTTTTTAACCTCTTCTTCATGACTGATGAAGATAGTTTTAGTCTAGAATATATGGTTTTTCTATTTTTATGTATATGGGGAAAACAGCTTTTTTTAAAATCCAAGCAGACTGGGACCTGCCAGTATTTTACTATACAAAAGTATCAGATGAAGAAGGATAATTGCATGAGTGCAAACTTGAGTAACTCATTAAATGCACTAAAAATATGAAAGTAGTCTCTTGATTTGACATAAAGTTGAGATTAGTTAAAAAATAAAAGCAGCTGCTTTGCCATCATAAACAAAGAATTCAACACTTCCTCTTATTCTCTTGCCAAGCTGCTTAGTCTTATCTTTTAATTAAACCTGAACTTTAAAATACATGGGTCTAGCATGCCAGCGTATTAAATGAAATATCAATAGGCACACAGTATTCTCAGCAATTAGCATTCTGTATAAAGGTTTCTGGGTTTTTTTTCCTCCTTAAGGAATGGACACATTAAAGACCCCAATTTTGTGGCAACTCAGAGTTTGAAGTCATTGATTAGAAAGGAATAGAAATAAAAATCTTGTGCTGAAAATTTTTTTAGTTTCCACTAACTTTATTTTCTACTGCCAAACCACACCCAATGACTTTAATCTTTTGTTTAACAGGGCCATTGCTCCCAAGAAATGAAAACCAGAATAGCAGTCTGTATTCCTGACCAGTCCTCGATAAGGAATTCATAACAGCTTCATTCTCTCAGAAAGGAAAACTTGATCTGATACATTTTATTTAATTCCCATTAATTCTTTTTGGTTTTCTTTTTTAAACTTTTAAACAAATTGAGTCTCACTGGGGAGTTGGAGGTGAAACCCTAAATACAATGAAGCCAGGGGAGCTTTGCCATTTATTGAAGGCTAGTTTTCATAGTCTTCCTCAGATGGGACTGAGTTAAAATTACTATGCAAGCACACAGTTTTGATCTAGATGTAGTTATTCATTCAGGGAATGGAAGTAAAACCCTATGACTTAGATGACCAGGCCCACTGCACTAGAACCCAATTCAAAGGGGTGAATGTCTAAGAATGCAATTACTGAGTACAATTACTAAAATCTACATAATTTAGGCATGCCTCAGCCCATCAAAGTGCTTAATTGTGTCCTAAAATAGGAAATGGTGATGGCACCAGCAATAGTCTTAAAGTTAAATATATACTTTGCTAGGTTAAGCCTCTTAAGTAGTCTTAAATACTTCTAAATAATAGAGAAATCACCAAGTAATCAAGATTAGTCCCCAAATAACTGGATGGCCAAAGAAAGAGTTGAGTATATAAAAAAAATTAAATTGGTGCCCGAGCACCTATATTACCAGTAGAAAAAAGCATGTGGTCAGAACTCCAGTGACCTGAAATACTTTCACCACTTTGAAAATATTAATAGCAAAGGCCCCTCTTTTCCCCAAATATACATTATGACTGCTTTTTTATTTCTGTTTGATACAGTTTTGTGCACATGAATAATACAGTGTGGTTGTAATGCTATAATGACTTATAACCTAGAGTAAACACAGTATATTGATCTAATACAGAATGATGTGGTAGGCAATGAGGCTAAAGCAAGCAGCTAAGAAGGAGTTCATGATGGAAGCAAACAAGACCGTTTCCAGCAGTTAGTGCAAACTTTAGGAAGCGAGTCAATTGTTGAAATGAATTGGATTTAATTATGCAGGAATTTTGTGACAAGTGCAGCAGCACACAACTCACTGAGAAATCATAGGTTGTAAGAAAGGATGCTGTCCTGACTGTACTATATCCTCAATGTGCTTATGGCCACTTTTCAGAGGATTGCAAGGTCAACAGCTAGCTTTTAGAGTACACTATCATCAGGGGAAATAGTTGGGATTCCTCCTTCCGTCACTGATGATGCTTTTCAAGAACACTTGAGATCTGGTGAATTCCCTGACAGATGAGTAAGGACAGTACACTACCTTAAAAAGAGAAAAAGGGTAAGGCTCAAAAAAAGAGATCCTTGGGAAGACTTAGAAACAAATAATTAATTAATCTGCATATTAGAAAATTAGGAGATAATAAAATTATAAAAGCAGCTGTTATAACTTTTTTAAAAAAAGATTCAGTCAAGTCAATTTAATTTCCTTCTTGGACAGGGTAACTAGCATAATATCTAGAAGAAGAGAAAACAGTAAAGGTGAGAAATCTGAATTTTGGTGTTGCTTTTTGACACTGTTGGTCATGATATTCTCATAAACAGATTAAAGAATAATGGTCTGGCTTTAATCACTGTAAAGAGGATGCACAACATGGATCAAAAATTTCCCACTTCAATTAGTGTGAAGTATTTGGCTTAACCTGGGATATCAATGCTTAGGGAAGGCACAGATAAACAGCGTAATAGGCCAACAAGAAATATAAAAAGTTTAGAAAGAAAAGATAAAAATCCAGAAGGTTCACTGTGTAGAAGGATTTTACACTAAAAAAGGTGAGCAGTTTTTTGCATCACTAATTGATGACAGTAAACTAAAAAGTATATTCATTTACATCAGATTTACACTGGATATTAAGAAAATCTTCCAAAATATTATGGAGGATGAAATATTGGGATGAAATATGTGGTAATGTTCAGAGATTCATGGAGTGACAGAATAACTGAAGTGGGAAGGGCCTTTAGGAGGCAATTTGTTCCAACTCCCCACTCAGATCAGATCCATCAAAAACAGGTTACCTAAAATGATGTCCAGTGAAGTTCTGATTATTTCCAGTGATAGAAATACCACAGCCTCTCTGGGAATCTGTTCAGGTGTTTCACGACCCATATAGTGGAATTCTTTTTCCTTGTATCTTACTGGAATTTCCCATGTTGCAACTGTGTCTGGCCTCTTGTTCTATTATTTTAAATCTCCGAGAAGAGTCTGTCTCTGTCTTCTCTATGCCATACCACTAGGCAGCTGAACTGTGGAATTTCCACTATTACGAGTATTATGAACAGGTTTTATAAATGTCTTCTGGAAAATACTGGAACTTCCCTTACTATAGAGGTTGAATGAAAGGAGAGTAAGTCTGTTATCATTATGAGTTCTTGTGAATTCCTAACTTTCTAGAATTCTTTGGAATATGCAGAAACAAAGCATTGAGCAAATTAAGATGTCTGTCTATATAGATACTATGTGTAGCAGAAAGTTCTGGATCAATGGGTCGTGAACGCATTTCAGTAATTTCAAACACATTCTTCATATAGTTAAATATTTGGATCCCAAAGCTTTCAGATATTTTTTGTCTCCATAAAGTCCCAAGATGCATTTATGGCAGGGGGAGTTTGTGGTCTTTGCTCTGGAGTGGGTCTTTGTAATCAATCACTTGTATTGTGAGGGTAAGAATATAATTTTATTTCTAGTTAACAGATTGAAAAATTTCTGGCTCTAGAGGCAAGAGTAATTTAAACTGAGGCTGTTACAAGGTATAGACAGATTGAGTCCCTTTGTTTTTCACCAACTTCAAATAAATAAACTTCAACTTTAATTTTGGAATATGAACATTGCAGACCACAAAGCCCTGGTTGGGATGATATGAAGGGTTAGTTAAGGGAAGAATATTTTAGAAATACCTACATTATTTTTCAAGCAGGATTTCTCAGGTATGAACCACAAGGGAAAGCTTGGGGGATAGAAAAGGAAATGTTGCAAATTAAAATTACCGAGACAATATTTAAAACCCACAGTTTAAAGAAGCTCTTGTAGAAGAAGCCTAATCTTCTGCAATTGTAAATTTAGAAAAGACCTGAGATGAAAATTTAATCTATCAAGTATTTAAGACAGAGGAAAAAAGAAAAGTAAAAGGTGATATGTATGCTCTGAAAATGCTCATAGGAAAAATAAAACTTAAAGCAAAAATCTAGGCACTTTGAGATGAGAAAGAAAAGGGATAAGAAGAAAGCAAATGAAGATTCCGAATGGTGGAAGAAGTCCTAATCAACTGTATATGTTCCTCTTCAATAAAAATATCTAATATGGGCGTAGAAATGGAATCAGAAGAGTTCTTCTGGAAGCAAGAAAACAGCTAGCAACAAGAATTAGATGAGAAAGAGCAAAGAGTAAACCAAGTGAAGTTTGAGAATGTTACAAAACAAATGATAAAGATGCAGATTCATACAATATACATGGAGAATATAAAAATATTTAGAAGAGGTCTGAAATTTCAGAAGTTATATTTTTAAAATTCATGGGAGCCAAGAGAGTTGGTTAACACTCTTGGAAAAGTAGATTTGATAGCTATATAAAAGAAGAGCTGGAAAATTATTGCATAACTACCTTACTGGTGAATTATTCTAGAAAATATTCAAACAGAAAAAAAAGTTGAAAATACTGTGTACTATTCAACCAATATATTCATAAAAAGCTGACATGCAAAGTTTGTGAGCATTTTTTTCAAAGAGTGATACCAATTGAACAGAACTTCATTCTTCTGTAGTGTTTGTGCATAGCTTCAGTGTTATCAATAGCTTAGAGAGAATAGTGTGGTCATTGGGGGAAAATGAACATGGTTTGCCTTGAGTCTTTACTTAGTTCCTGCCTAAGTACAGAACTCAGTAAAGTCAAAGGGAGCTTGCCTGATTCAAAAATGAATTTTTTATTACCCGCTAGATAGGTGAATGCGCATTCCATGATTTTGGTCTCTATTGAAAAAAATTCTTTTTCAGAATTCTTCCTCTGAAGTCAGCTGTTAAAATGTATTTTTAACATTTCAAATAGGAAAAAAAATCCCAGGCCATTTCTGATTTGTTTTTAACAACCCACCATACCAGTGAAATCTTGCTATCTCACTCTTACAGTTAGAGAGTCAGCAGTGTTGTCAGTTTTGGTTATAGGAACCTAGTTAAGGAGTTATTGTCCTCTTCAGACAGTCCTGCTGTCCTACATCTTGCCAAGTCACTCTCCCATTTTATTCTCCAAGGATGTCCATCCTATCCTTGATACATCTTTCCATGTCGTGGGTAGCTGAAGTACAATACTTTTCTCTGACATCGAAGGCAATGTGTAAAGCAAATGCTACTTTTGAATTTTAGTTGACCAGATATCATAAAGGGCCTTTAATGACCCAAAAGTACTTTGCCTTTAGGCTAGAGCATAAAGATTTGGTAAAATATTGGGGAAATAAGAAGTCTTATAAATGTAATTAGTATATTACACAGCATTTACAATATCGTTTTCTATCTGATCTTTTCTACTCAGACTATCTTGCTTGATTTTTTGTAAAGAAATCTGCTCAGTCCCATTTTCAAGATAACATTTTGGAATATATCAATTACCATGATTATGCTGAAGTGAATTTGTAGTTCAAAGAAATGTATTATGTCTCTTTTCCAGAGCTGGATTACCTTTCCTGGGAAAAGAACAAATAGCTGTAAATGTAATGTCTGTTAATCATGATAACATAGAAATTGAACATCTTGCTGGGATTACATTTATTATTTTCCTCTGCAGCCATAGTAGATATCTCCTTCAGCTTTCCTTCACAGTTGTGTATTTCCTCAGCCAGCTTCAGAATTAAAATTGTAATCTATTTCTGTAAACAGTAACTTGTCTGCACTCCTGACAAGACATTCATGATTTGTTGTATAAGAAATGAGGAAATAGAAAATCTTTAACCATGTTTTACACAGTAGTACTGCCATATCCCTGGAAGCATGTGGGTCCTCTGCTCAGTAGGAGAGGCATACGACATAAAATATAGACCAATTTTTTTTAATGTCACTGACCCTATGGCCACCTTCCACCTTCACCAATAATTCTTGGAGATCTGACCTAAAATACAGATTGTTTTAAATCCTTCTCCTTGTAGTCCTTGTCTTTCAAAACCTCTCTGTAGGAGAAGGTGGTAATAGCAGCAGACAGTTGCTCTCTAACTGCAGTGCTCAGCCTGCAGCAAATCTAGTTTTGGTTGCACTCTCTGCCTGATGATGCCTTTTTTGAGACAAGAAGGAGAAAATTCACCTTCCCTCTTGCTGAAATAATTCTAACTAAATATTAATTGGGACAGAGAGTTGTTCCCACAGGCAATCAAAATTAATGGTTAAAGCACCTAGGAGCAAAAAATTTCAGTTTGGGTCACGCTAAATAGTTGGAAGTATCCAGTGGAGTCAAAACTGGAGCTGAATTCACTAAAGTAATTCACTCTTTCTTGTGCTTATTTTTCTGTGTCCTCTTTCTGTCTCTCTGTGGTTGTTTACCATACGGCATAAAAATGAGAATATCTTCAGCATGGGCTGCAGGGGAGTTTTCCCCCTTACAGCTTGCTAGCTAGGAAATTCTCATGGTCATGGTTAGTGGATTTTTTCCTCTCGATAATTTATTCACCTTTAGAGTCCATGTGCAATCTTCATGTCCATGGTAAGCCTGTTATACTGGAAGCATGCAAAAAGCATGAAGCTGAGAACAATCTATGAAGCTTGAAAAAAAATAGTGGCATAAACCAACAAACAAATTATTTCCTTGTAAAAGATTAATACAAGGCATTAGACCTGGCACTCAGTGCTGTCATCCAAGAAAGGGAGAAGAAAAAAATCAAAAATTAGAAAAAAAAAAGTTCTGCTTGTAACAGTGACTTTTCTAAGCTTCTTCCTTGCCTGGAGGCAATATGGGGAAAACCACAGGTGTTATGTCTTCAATACAGTGGCCATGTAGCAGATATAACTTCTTCACAAAAACCAGATCTCTATCCTGGGTCAATGAAAAAACCCAAGTCTATAGGAAGCTCTTAGAGCTGGATGAGCCAATGTAAAGCTGAATGTATGCAAAGCAATCTTGTTTAGTGAGTTTTGGGGTTTTTGGTTTGGTTTGTTTTTTTTGTTAATAGTAGTTTGAATTTGCTGGGCTTGAAAGCTTGAAGTAATAAATTAATTAGCTTTAAAGTGGATTTACTGGGTCTCTACAAATTTTAAATAAGTTCAGATATGAAAGAGAGTGAAGAATTATTCCTCAAATAACAGGGTAAAAGCACTATAATCTTGGCAAAATGTGAGAAATTGTCTCTTATTGTAGAAGGAAAGTCACTCTTAACAGATGTTGCCAGTCCATAAGATTCCGTTATTTATGACATTTGCGTGGTGAATACTTTGTTTCTAAACTGTACTTTTCAAAATCCTGTTAATGTTTCATTTTTGTGGCTGCTTAATTTTTTCCTTTTGCTGTCACTGCAATCTACCCTCCAGCTTCTGGCTAAGGGGGCTGAGACTAAAAAAGGAGGGCTCTGAGTGCTGGTTTAAGGATTTGCATTTAACTGGGGATGCAAATTGCCTGTAATTACAGTAGAGATGAATGTCAAGGTAAGAAGCACTGGTCCTGTCTTGGGTTAATGTGGTGTGTCCAAGAGTGTTAGCAGCAGTGTGCTGATATGAGTATTCCTGTAATAGGATGATTCTGTTTTTGTTGGGATAAAAATGAATGTAATGATTGGTCAGACCTGTAGTCTCATCACTGATCTTTTATTTTTTTGCATTCAGAAAAACAAACAACCCACCCTTTTATCACCACACTCATTTTTGTGGACATTTACTGTACTATTTTCTAAGGGGAAGACAAAGAACTGTCCTAGCATCACAGAAACAAATGAAAAAATAATCTACTATGCCATGTGGAAGTGGCTTCTCCTACAGACTAGCTCTCCCCTTCTGTGCCATTACAAGTGTCATCTGTCTGGAGCAAAAGAGAGCATTCATGTAGAAGGGAATTGCAGTGATTCTGTGCTGTATCTACCACCCTGTCTCAAAGTTCATTTAATCTAATGCAAGACTTTCTGAAGACTTCAGTGGTATTTTTCCACATGCTTTTGAGTGTAATGGGTGTATGTAGGTGCTCATGAATATCCATCCCCTAAAGACATTCTGGCAGAAATTTCCTTCAGGCTCTAATTCCAGAGAATCTTGGATGTGATTTTAGGTTCTTTACTCAGCCAAATGCAGAAAATTCATGAGGTCTCAGGGGTTTATACTTCCAATTTTCACAAATGTTGGTAGTTCTATCATGGGCTGCATACTGCAATTTACTGATTATATCAAAGGAACTGAAGTGCTAAACCCAGGTGAGCCACTGACTGTGTAATGAGAGGCTTCTAAAATCTTTCAAAGTTACTGAAACAGGTGTTGTGAGGGATAAGAACATCAGACTAAAGCAAGAAAAAAATCATATCACAGAAGCTTTGCTTCCACAGTCATTTGTGCTGAGCAGATTTCCTTGTGCCATCCAAGTTAGCATGTGGCTTTATATCCTTTTGTTGTTTTCAATCTCCTGCTCCTACAGAGTTCCAGACTTACAAAGCCAGAAAGTGAAACTACACAGACCGAAAGATTACAACAGCAGTGGCAGAGCAGTTAGCAGGCTTTCTTTTGAAACTCCTAGCCGGGCACTAACCTTTGTGTTTGCTTTTATGAGACAGACAAATATCGACCAGGAACTTGATGGAGGTAATCTACACATTTCTTATGGGTCACTGAATAATGATCACAGGGTTAGCAACTTTCGTTTTAAATCAGTAATACAGAGGTGAAAAGCACCATATTTCATTATTAATGCCACATGCGCTCCAGGTCTCTGCTTTCATTTCTTCATCCTACTGGTTCTATGAACTCTTAAGCCAGTTACTTTTAGGGCTGAGCAGGCTGCTTTTTCTGACCGTCAAAACCGATTTTGAACCTTAAAAATTGTCTGTTCACAGTTGCAAAAGGGATGCATTTGGAAGAGGAATTTATTAGATATGAAAAATACTTTTTGGGGGGTGAAGAAAACAAGTGTATAACAAGTGAATAAGTTATATCCTTTATTATATAATAAGAAACTGCAGAGTAATGAAAACAACTAAAAAAAACCAGTGTAAAAATTATAAAAGTAATAATAAAGCTTCTTTCCAAATAGATGGTTTTTGTTTATTCCAAGAGATACATAAAATGTTTTATTATTCTCTAAATTTACCTTTCTTCTCCATTTTATGACATGAGAGTGAGGAAGAAAGAAATAAATAATAATAAAAAAAAGCTATTTAAAAACACAGTGATGGACTATGCCATTTCAAAGAGTCAACAAAATGCACAGGATTGGATACCATTGTGTGTTAATGGACTCCAGAGTATTCAGTATCTGTCAGGCTTAATTCTCAAGTGACAGTCCAATGGACCAAGAAGCCAGACTGTGGTAACTAAATTCTCATGTAGTCCTCATATGGGCTTTTAAAGATTGACACTGAGACCACAATATAGGCATGAAATTATAACTGTACAACAACTAGAGTTTATTGTTGCTATTTAGTTGTTAGGCTGGATATCCTTACATTGCCTTCAAATAATGACGTCGTATGCTTACATCACTGTAAAGTGATGTAAAGTGAGGCAATGTGTTTATCATAATTCATGGGAATTTTTGCAAAATAATGCCTATCCAAAGTTTAAGCTTCCCTGTAGGAAACCTGGAATAAGAACAGCTCCTAAGACACTACTTCTTGAACCTGAAACCACTTACTCATCTTCAGACATCTTTAACGGTTTCTTTTGAGGCAGCCAGAAGATCATTCATATTGATGTTTGAGCACCATATCTGGAATCATACCTTTCTGATGTTTAAATGGACTGTGAGGCTAAATCTGTCTTCATTAAATCTGAATTTTTAATATCTTCCTGCCATACCAGTTAGCCATATGTGCTGCTTCATTATATTTACTAATTTTATAAGGATAGCAGAATAGAATTGATTTTTCTAACAAGAATCTATTCATGCTGTGAAAGGAACTTCTTGTCATTCTTTATTAAGTCCATGTTGTTATTGCTTCTTGCACTCCAAGGTGTTTCAGGTGCTGAGAAGCCTTGAGCCTCTCATGACTTTCAACACATCCCTAGAATTCACCTAAGTGAAGTTTTCTATGTACATCAAGTCATCAAACAAAATTACTCTTGCTACTTCCTAGGGATAATAGAGCTCTGCAGCTCCAAAACTGAGTTTCACAGGAGGAGTTGAACCCATAGACCTTTGGGTAAAGGTGAGGCAAAGGTCAATCTCCATCCAGTGGACTGGACTTTCTTTGGAGTTTTGTGCTGACCTCAGTGTGCTGCCAGAGTTCAGTTCAGGATTTTCAATGCTAGTCCATGCACATTTTGAGCTGGCTGCCTTCTGCACTGAGGTCAGTGTGCACACAGTGCTCCCTGGAGCATCACAACATGTTAACCTACTGCAAAATCTCCTGCTCTAACAAGCTCTCGGGGTTGTTGGAGCTGCACTGTCCTTGTTATTGACTCTTAATTCTCATCCAAAATCTGCTATTTAAAAAAAAAAAAAAAATTCATAGTTTCAAATTTGTGCCATGAGATAACAGGAAACAAAAAGCCCTTTTCTAAGGTCTCTCTTCAGAAAAGTGAATATATCCCTTTGTATTTTATTAAATAAGTATATATCACATTTGACTGGAGTGAATGAATGAATCTTATAGGATCTAATAACTGAACCAATGACTGAAATATAAAGTTCTTTTGACCCATGGAGAAAAGAAGTTCCAGTGTAGCAATAACAATAAAACCAAAACAGCAGTAATATCACCTCCACCAATAACAACAGAAAATAAACTGGTAATAACTTCTTCCTAAAACATATTAAAGATCATAAATATGTTTTTAACATCTTGTGCTCGATTTAATATTTTGCTTTATTTAGCCTTACAGAAAACCATAAATTTCAATAGCTGGAATATGCACCTTAGCAATATACTTTACCAAGGGCATATGTTTGTTTGTTTACTCCTTGACATTTTTATTTGAAGGGTGGGTTTCTACTATTAGTCTGTAAACACACGTGAGCAATTTGTCTACCTCATACACTTCAGTAATTGATCAGTGTGGGACCAGCACAGGATTTTCTGGTTTGCAGAGTCACCTTGATATATTATCAGTCAAGCATGTTCAATCAATCATCAGGCAATTGTTCCAAATTTTTAAGCAACCTTACTTTTTTACTGTCTTCCACCAGTGCTCACAGCAAAACACTGTCAGTAAGGGCCTTTTTACAGAATAAACCAAGAGCTGAAAACTGCTCCTTCAAATCTTTCTAATCAGGGCAGTACAGTATATTTATTAATAGCTGTTGACTTTCAAAGGTAAAAAACCCATAAAACTTCTTTCTTTTTTTTTTAGCTTTTGTTATGGTTAAAGCTTCCATACCTTCTGAAAAACAACCTGGCTTGCAAGTGTTCTCTTTTAAAATTTAAATGAGAAGTTGTTTAGTTTGAAAATAACAGTCAGAGATTTGTCTCCTTTCCTTCTCCAGGAGCCAGGAAAAAAGCCTGAGTCTGGCCATGACAGTGGCTGCCACATGGAGGAGGGAGTAAGTGGATCCAGCTCAAAATAGGGGTCTTTTTAGATGTAAAGTAAATGACACATATGGCAAAAGGCAATAATAAGCCTTTCCTGGAATCTCACTGCATCTGTTGGCTACCTTTGCTGTCCTTAGATTTCAGACTTCTATCTTTTTACTTAGTACATAACTTGAAAATTATATAGTCCCTTATCAGGTCATGTCTACTGATTTCCTCGAAACTAGAACAGAATGTTCATGAGGCACCAAAAGGTGCTTCCTACAGGTTTCTTACCAGACATAGCTGAGTGTGCTGTATGTCTGAAAGAGAGGAATAGGTGGAAAAGAATGTGTCAGCTCCTCCTCCCATTTCCTCTCCTGTGTACCTGTGCCGCTCCCTTGGAGAGAAAGGGGGGAACCAAAATCTTCCTGGAAGGCCTGCCAGGTGACAGGGAGCCTCTTTGGGTCCCTCAGGGAAATGTGGGCTCCAGACAGAGACTGCAGCGTTCTGGCACCTGGGATAGCACCTACAAATGCAGGCATAGAGAGAGGATGAAGGGAGGCAGACTGACTATAGCTCAAGGGTTAGTGTGTTTCCTTGAGAGGAATATGACCCAAGGTTCTCCTTTCTATGTTTTTTGTTTTTTTTTACCCCAGTAGTGGTCACATGTCAAATGCGCGTGCATCTCAGGGAATGGAGTCTAAAACACCAACTCTATCCCCAGAACTGATGTCCCTCTCACTCCATGATTTCTGCATTCCCTGGATGCACAATGGCCTATCAACACCAAGAAGAGCTAAGAAGAACCATCCTCTTCTCTTTTTCCCTTTTGTCCTTCCCCTTATACCTGTTGAGCCGCTGGTTAGAGTCCTCTCTAGAAGCAGTGTAGAGGAGAAGAGATGGGGTTATGGTTAGCCCTCTCAGAGAGGTGTCCGTTGTTTCCTTGCCAGGAGTTCTGATAGGTAAGTATATTGTAATCCAGGGGTGCACTTGTGTGTGAGTAAAAGATGAAGGGGAAAGATGTGCTGCTGCTGCCATCCTCCCTTTTAAATATTTTTTTTAAGGAAAGGCAACGCTCCTCTATTTAATGCCTGTACACAGAAGAGCTTTGAGAAAACTGGATGCCAAGTGCACTATTTTAGAGGACTGTCCCTCGTATCTTTGATTTATAAGACACCGTTTATTTTAAGGGTTTTCCTTTATTTCATTCATGTGAATAAGTGGAAAGCTCAGTCAAGACCTTTGCAGAGCAATACAAAGTAATGTTACTGCTAATTAAACTTCAGAATTCAACCTGGAGAAGCTTAACCACAAAGGCTAACCGCAAATCTGACGAACGAAAAGTTAACCTACTGCACTACACATCACACACAAAATAAAAGTTGTGGCTGTGCCTGCAAGCTTATGTCTATACTTATTAAAATGTGATGTTATACCACATTTCTACTTTTTGCACTTTGAACGCAGGTAAGGAATCGGCACTTAAGGAAGCTTTTGGAAAGTCTGTGATTTAAACCACTTCATACAATCACAGAATAGTTTGGTTTGTAAGGGACTTTTAAAAATAATCTAGTTCCAACCCCATTACCACAAGCAGGAACACCTTCCACTACATCCGGTTGCTCAAAGCCCTATCCAACCTGACCTTCAACACTTCCAGTGATGGGGCATCCACCACTGTTCTGAGAAACCTCTTCCAGTATCTCACTACCCTCGTTGTAAAAATTTCTCCCTTAAGTCCAGTCTAAACCTACCCTCTTTCAGTTTAAAAATGCTTCCAGTCTTTTGGCATTACCTTCTTTAACTGCAAAGGCTGAGTGCTGTGTTCATGGTGTGGTTTAAAGCATGGTAGGAAGCCAGCTGCTTCTGGTTGGACTGAGAAGTTTGTTTTGAGATGACTTACGCACTCTTTGGAAATTTCATCCAGACTCAGCAGTCTCTAAATACTGGGGGATGTTGGTGATGAGGAAGTTGTTTTGTGTACTGTGAGCTCTGAACTGCTGAGTAAATTGTTTGAGGGAAGTTTAGAGGTGTGTGGTGGACCTAGAAAGAGTAAGTTAGGTCTCCAGTCAGATTTTGACAAGGACTGGGTGAGGGTTTCAGAGAAATAAGGAGGTGGAAAGATATCTAAAAGTAAGGCGATGAGAGGTGAAGATTTAATCTGTCTTCCTTGGAAAAATCCCTACACCAGTGCTTGCAGACTGAAGAACCCAGCTTAAAGCTGGATATTGTGGACAGTCTTTTGTGCACTTACCTTCCCAGGAGATACTTCTAAGCAATGCAGCTGGAAATATTTTTACCGTTTTTATGGAAATTTCTCATTTTTCATCACCTTCCTGTTTAACACTGAGTGTTGTACATGCAAGTAAGTGTTATGCTTGTGCTGTGCTTTCTAAAACAAAGGACCCTACATTTTTTTGCAAACTTCCTACAGAGTGACTTTTAACTACCACTTAAAAAAACACAAACCATATCTGAAATGTATTTTCAGTGACTCTTTTCTGTAGCTAAAAAGAATGCAGTCAGCATTGCTATATATAGTCAATGATATGTGTATTTAATGATGATAATACCCTGTAAATTTATGGTTTACTACATATTGATTGCCTTATGTGTGATACCTAGAATTTATTGGCCAATAGTAGCGGGGGCCGTGAAACAGAGTTATCATGGTCTTGAGTTGAATATAACTATTAATGTAGTTTTAGCATCTCAGATTACATCACTGCAGGGACTATAAGCATAACAGTGACTGTGATGGTTACATTCTATCAACAGGTTAGGTACATATCCTCAAGAGAAGAAAAAGCTTTGCATTTTCTGTCATGAGTGGAGAAATTATTTTACATGGACCAGTAAAGAGCAACAATTGGCATAGGGCTTACAGTAATTTATGCAGAAGTTTCCCAGTCGCTTATGTTGGACTGTCAGGTGGAAGACAATGTGTAAACATAATTCTAGCTCAGATTCTAAGAACAAAACTCTTAAAACTTTTTAGTTAATAACAAATGCACAAATAAAGAAAATGATAAGGTGACTGTTGCAGAGGCAGCAACAGTGCCGTAAAGGTACTCACTGAAATAGATTATTTTATCAGCTCTAGTGAGTGAAATAGATCACTTGATTGTATCAGCAAATTGAATAGTAGTTTGTTCCAAGATTCACCATTAAGTAAAATAATATATTTTACCATTTCAGAAGCTTCATACGTTGTCAAAAGATATATTGGCTAGTGTGCTAGGGGAGAAAAAGTTACAGCTGTGGTTTTCCCATGATTGGTGACATTTATATGTTGCATGAGAACTGCCTGATAGCAAATTTTAAGTTCTTCAAAGATGATAAAGATAAAGATGATGGAGAGTCACTTTCAGTGTCTGAAGATTAGTTGTATTTCTTCCACAATCTGCTTTGTGGCACAGACTTAAAACTAGACTAGTCTGATTTTGTATGACCTGAAATTTATTACATAATGCATTAATTGAATGGTCAATTGCAATGAAAAATTGCTGAAACATCCATAAAAGTTAATTCTTATCTATCTAAAAAGATATCATGGCAAAGCAGAAATTGTGGAAATAGGTTTCTCAGTGGAATACATCAGCTTCAATGACTTGACCTCATGATTTTGCCTTAACTAGAGAAGATTACTTTTACCTGATTCAGCCACTTTCTTTGAAAAATGTTGACTTTTTAGGAAATTGCAAGCATTTTCAATGATCAACAAGCTAGATATAATGTCCTTTGGTAAGAATTATTGTTTACTAAAAGACTCAGTACAGCATCTGCGCTTGCTTCTGAAGTACTAGTAGTCTAATGGTCTATCTTCAAATCTTAGTTCTAGTCCTTTTAAAACTCACAGAATTCATTAAGTCCTTTCCTACCTTGTAATGAGCAGTAGGAAAAATTTCTTCCTTGTCTAAACACGGTACGATTCACCAAGGCTTCCAAGTATTGATTTTGTGGAAGATGAGCTACAAATTAAAGTTTTTCAATTGTACGTGGCAAGAGTTTTGAAACAGATTTCAAAAGAAAAACTGCCTCCTTCATCCTGTTATGTTCCTGCAGTCTTTACTTTCAGAGGATTCTCACCTCCCTTTCAGTGAATAAGTGTTGACAGTGTCAAAATCTTTACAAAAGTGAGCCCTGAATAGGCTTCAAGATTTTTTTTTTTCAGGACCTAGATGACATTTGCAGAGCCTATGGCACAGTGAAGACAGAATGACTCCTGGTACTCTCTCTAAGGTGAAATTGTCTTGCAACTGAAAATAATAATTTTTAGGCTCAACTGAGGTGACAGTACTTGAGATATCAGTAAACTGCTTGCTCAGAAGAGCTGACCTGCCTTCAAAGTTTATTCTGACCCCAAGTGCCTGGAAGGGGTCACTAAGGGCTTTTCCATCTTTGCAGTACACAATGAAAAGCAACTTTCCTCTACACAGATATTTCTGTATGAATCCTGGACTCACAATATGCAGAAACTGGTTCACAGCTTCTCACAGCACTACATTGCACCACAAAGGTAAAAAATTCATAATAATAAATTTTAGCTTTGCTGATTTTCTGTTGGTTAGCATATAGATGATAACTGCTCATTATGCCTTTCTTACTGAAGATTCACATCAGGTTTACTGCAGCCAAAGTACCAGAAGCAGCTGACTGCTCTGAAAGTGGTTTTCTGTTTAAAAAAACCCAAAATATTCCTTTTCAGTCCAGAAAGCACTTGAATTCCACCCCCCCATCCCCAACATATTTTTCAAAATCCCTGTGTTTCTCTGTTTGTCTTCTATGGTTTTGTTTCAGGTAGTGTTTTGGAAAAGGAATGCAAAGCAGGTTAAAATATCCCAGGCAAGAAAAACTCAGACCCCTTTGGACTGGCCCCCTCCTCCTCCCCCCTCCCCCCCCACCCCGAAAAGAACAAATCCTGATATTTCCTGAACCTGATTTATACCTCTCTGATGTACATGCTCTGTGTTCCCAGGAAGATGTGTTGCACGTTTATTTAAATGATGTTTTACTCTTTTTTAAGCTATGGAAGAAATGTTATCTAAAGGTGTTAGTATATACCTCCTGTCTTCCTGTCTTATCCTACTAGAACAGCAAAAGCAGACCTTTTCTTAAGTTTTGGGAGGGTCTCAGAAATGCTTCTCTTTCTGTTTCTATTCCTGATTACCATTAATCCTGTCCCTGGTGGCTACATCTGTGCTGTTAAGTTACATTAGGCCGGGGACCATTTTGTGGCTGTCAGGCCAAATGACACAAGCTACATCCAAACTCCAAGGCACTTGACCTTGTGCCTCTGCTGGGCCCCATGCAGCTTTAAGGCAAAATAGTTATTTTGTTTGTGTTTCCTTTCAGTTTAAAGTGTTTGAAATAGTGTGAGGATTATGTAGCAGCCTCTGAGAACAGTGTTTTTATAGCAGGAACCTGAAATT
This sequence comes from Coracias cyanogaster, assembly GCA_033124195.1. Lineage (NCBI taxonomy): Eukaryota > Metazoa > Chordata > Aves > Coraciiformes > Coraciidae > Coracias > Coracias cyanogaster. The sequence goes on from JAVSBS010011030.1 coordinate 23,846, forward strand.
ATGCTGCATGCCTTTGGGTATTGCATGAAGGCAGCTGGGGATGTTTTGAAGATACAAAGCCAAAAAGAGCAGTGTTAGGATAATGCTGAGCTGGGTTTTCACCCTGGTTAACAGAAGGAGCTTTCTAAGGGAGACTGCATCTTGCCAAGAGTGTTGGAGATATTTAAAACGAAACCCGCTACCAGTTTTGCAGAAGCAAAAAAGAGTAGTCATCATGCATTGAGCACAAACTGTCAAATACACCAAAATGCAATGATTTCAGTTCCTAATCAATGCAAGGCTCAAAGGGATGCCAAACAACAATTAGGAAGAAATTGTAGGAATTAGAAGATAGGTCCTGGATGTATTTGTAGTTTTTTTCTGCAGCCTAATTAGAATGCTGTGGCCTCACAAATTTCCAAGGCCTTAAAGACAGATTTGTCTATTCAACAAGCATCATTAATAGGCACAGTTGACCCTTATTCATTTATTCCTTTTGCCTTAGGTAGGGTATAGCCTTTCTTAATAAGCTGATGTCTTTAATCTTCACCTGTAGACCGTCTCAAGCCTGAGCTCTGAAGCCATAATTCTGATGATCCGTCATAGCTATTGGCCACATTCAATTTTAGTAGGAGACATAAACCTTAGATAGAGATAGGGAGGAATTTACATTTGGACTGCCTCTCTACAACAGGCTGGAATTCTATTTTTTTCTCTTCATGAAGCTGAAAACTTGTCACTGTATTTTTCCGGCCTCCTAAATGTGAATTCTAACCTCCCTTACACTGATGCAGCTCAGTTATTTCAGTGGAGTTGTAGGGATTTTTACAGAGTTAATTTTGCTTTCTTTCTTCTCTTTGGCTGTTTAGTACCACAAAAAATCTGATCCATAGCCCTCAGCTAAAGGCTGCTCTGAAACGAAAAAGTTGAGAACAGAATAAGAAAGAATGTCAGTCTGGAATGACACTAATTACATTCTTTTCATTGGACTTGCAGTCCTTTTGATCAACAACAAAACTTTCTTTTTTCAAGATACTGATCCCTGTCTCTTACAGTACACTAATGAAAATCAAAAGGAATTCTATTGATGCCAGTGCTGTTAAATCAATGTAAGAGAAATTTAAATTGGGCCCATTGTAGGCAAGATATAAGACTACAACCTGTCAGGCATTTAGGTAGTCCAACAGCATTCTATGTAGTACAGAATAAATAAATGCAGGAGATTCCTATCCCAACCTATATCAGGGTAATTGCTCAGAAATTAGCATTCAAGAAATTCGTCATAACATGAAATCTTTCAGAAGCTATGCTGGGGTGAATAAAAGATTATATGTATTGTTAACTCAGAGTACCTTATATCACATGAAAATTCTAGAATATTTGTTCCCAATAAACGTGGTTTTAAATGAGCAATGAAATGCATGAGGAAATATAGTTGAGATGAAACAGACACTATGACTTCTACCTTTTCCCCTTGCAACCACTCACATTTCCAGGTCTGTGAATTCTCATCATGCCTTGCTAGCAGGTGGAAATTCGATTAACATCTGAAAGGAAGACAATCTTGAAGGTGTTTCGTTCTATCTGGTACTGTTAGTGAGACTCCTAGATTCAGCCAGAGTGCTAGGGACTGCATGTATGTGCTAGGAGATGCTTTCTGTCATTTTCACTGTAGATTTTCTATCTCTTCTGAGCTCCAGCCTGTGGTATGCTCTATGTGGGAATGAGGATTATATATACCACAAAATGGCCTCCTAAGATGTCTGACATGAGTTGGTAAATGAAGGATCAGTTTGTGCAAGAATTGCCTTTTCTCATGAGTAGTTTAGGGACTAGAAATAAAAAATGTCATTGAATACAGAATGGTGAGAAATTTCCTCCACTTTCACAAAAGAAAGGTAGCTTCTGTGACATTAGAACGTATTCAAGATTATTTTGTTTTTAACAATTATTTTGTAACAGTAAAAATCTGAGCCCTTGCCCCAAACAATCTGAAGCCTGATAGAGGGGTTTGGTGCCAACAAGCGCTCAACTTTTCCAAATATATTACATGAAATATCATAAAATACTATATTTTCCTACTAAAATGATCTGTTTAAACACACAAACAAATAAACAGCAACTCCCTCACCATTTTATTTCCTCAATTTGCAAAGAAATTCTTAATTATTTTTATTAAAAATTAGTTTTAAATTGGAAACTTAAGTCAGGTTTTTAAAAGATTCAGAAACATTTTAGATGGCTGAAATTGGAAAAGAAAGATCCTCTGGAAATGAGAGGTAATTTTTATCGCATAATATATATTTACTTGCCAGCTCAACTGCAGTTTCAAAAATCCCCATTTTTGTGTCACATTCCATTTTGTTTCTTAATTCCCCAATAAACAGAAAATCCATAATTTCCTCAAGCATTATTTTTAACATATATTCCCATGTGTGTCTATAGTCCTCCTTGTGTGTTCAGAGGCTAGGAATTAAGGCTGTTTTCTGCAGGCCATTTTCAAATCCCTGTGTGATGCAGTCTATCACTGAGCTCTGCAGCATTCAGTCACTGACACATGCAGAGCAGCTTTTCATGAGACTCTTTCTGCTTTTCTATGTGACTGCTATGTTCACCTTTTAACCCACCGTGATGGTCCCATCAAGCTCAATACCAGAGTTACCTTTGATTTGATCAGTGTCTGGCTAGTGATTGACGTTGTCTGATCAACCTGATGCTGTGCAGCAATATAGTGCTAGATGTACGGCTTGGAAATAAACTCCTTTTCAGTAGGATGTACACTGTCACTTACACGTCATCAATCAAAACTCATTAAGAAGGGGGTGAATTTGTCAGCTTTTCTTCTTTTGTTACTGCTGCACTATTTGCTGTCAGTAGTGGCCTGCCTACCAACTGAATAAACTCTGAAAATGAGATCCAATGAAATTGTGAAGTCAAATGCAGATTTTTCAGCAACGCCTGTTGTATTAATATCAATGGGGGCCACAAAGTTGAATGCCCATTATACCAGGCTATAATGTAAGCCTCAGGGACTATTTCTGTATTCTTTTTGCTACAGCTGTTATAATTAAAAAAGAATCACACCAGCTACTTTTGGATTAGGCTGTGGGATATTGTGCAAGAACTAGAAGCAAAAAGAGACCTGACATATCAACAGGAGGCTGAGAATGAAGGGACAAAGTTTTTACACCTAACTCAGGTGTGGCTCCTTGTGAGGTCTTAGACAAGACTTGCAAATCTCTATGGACCCCATATTTTATATCTAAACACATGCTTTTATTTGCAATGTTTTGAGATATGTGAGGCTACACAGTGTAAGGCATCTGGATAGCACAAGATGTCCCACTGCTGTTAATTATCAAAATATAACGTGAAAATTGGTGGTAGACAGTATTCAGAAGCAGAGGCATGAAGAAAATAATGGGGCAACATGAAGAAATGGAGAAAATAGTGGGAGATTAAAAACTTCAGTGTGCTTAGGAAACAGTGTAAGTTGTAGGTCTTGCAAACATTCATTTAACTCAACTCACCTGTCTTCAAAGAGAAACTTACATTCAGCCTTGAAAGCACCTTTTATAATTCAAGATCTTCTATTGACTATTTCTTTTTTTTTTGGTAAAACATGTCTTAGATTGTTTAGTGATTGCAATTTCTCTTTGTTGTGAGCTTATGTTTCAAGAGATCCTCAGGTTTTGAGGACATAAATAAAGTCACCATCATTTATAGTAAGAATCCCGGGAGCCTGGTCTAATTCCTTTTATTTTTATAAATGTTCTTCCAACATTACTACCACTGTTTACAACAGTGCCTAATGACACCATCATAGCAGCAGAATAAATACCAGTTAGTTATTACTAACTTCAGAGATTTTTCTTAATATTAAAAATACTTTCCTCTGTGAAAAAATATTATTTTGTTTTGTAGTATGGTTTTACTAGTGGATGTCATTTGTGAAAACATTATTAAAATATTAGAAGTTGATTTTTTGAAGCTTTATCAAAATCTTGACTTCCTAACTCAAGCCTTCGTCTATTTCAGTAAAATAAGAGCCTTACTGTTTTTTATATTAAACCTTAAGGGTTTAAGTTGATCTAATCCATACTATCTAGAGAAAGTCAATCAATAGTTTTGCTTTTGGAAGTGTGAAACATGAATCCATACTTTTGCCCTGGATGGAAGATTAATGAAGTTAAATGGACAAAAGCCAGAAAAAGAAATAAACCATCAGGCCTGTGGGCTATAAAGAAGCTTGGTAGAGTCACTGAAATCAGAAAGAAAACTCTGTTTATAGTTCACAAAATGAGCTAAGAAGTTGCTTAAAATGACATTAATGCGGTAGTGGTATTATTACCTATCGTATAACTGCTCCAAGATATTTCTGCTTTTGTGGAGTTTTTTTTCACTGAAATCTAAACCCAGGGAAACATATAATGATTAATATAGTTTTCTTGCTGCTGGCAAAATTATTACTGGATTACCTTCCACATAGTAGGAGATTATTGCATACGGGGGTAGCTTCTAGCCAGTTTCTTAACTTGTCTTAGCAGAAGAATGTGATCACCTAGGGCCAGTCTCCTACCTTGTATATAATGAGGTATGAGTGTGAGGTATGAATGTTTTGCTGGCTAGTGGAAGTCTTGATGTTCAAGTTTGGAGACCGGGTAGAGGTAGGTGGTCTGGTGCTTCTTCAGGATCAAATCCTGATAAAATGGGCTCTGAGAGGTTAGGGAGGGAAAAGACTCAAAAATACATCAGATGTAGATGCTTTTATGGAGAAAACCCAAAAATTTTGTACCTGGGAACAGCCTGAAAGTAGGTATCTAAGAAAGGAAATATTTCTCTATCTCTACATGCAACTCAACTGCAATAGTCTGTTTTGGAAGTGTTAAAGGCATTTCTTTCTTTCCATTACATGAAATAACACCCCTGATATATCTGCACCTTCTGTGAAGGATTCTGGTATTGGTTGGAGTGATCCATACTAAGAAACTCTTATTTAAGGCTTTGTTTCAGGCAGGCTGTGGGACAAAAAGTTCGGGCAGGGAGAAGAGTATTTCAGATGAAATCTTAGTGAGGTCTTCTCATTTTAGGCATGATGACAACTGTCCAATGCTAATCTTGAGACCAAAGATGAGGAACAGAGAAATTACTAACCTACTCAATATTGTTATGTCTATTTTGTTCCCATAAGACTGTGTCATGGTTTAACCTTAGCTGGCAGCTAAACATTACATAGCCCCTCACTCCTCCTCACCCCGGTGGGATAGGGAAGAGAATCAGAAGGGTAAAAGTAAGAAAAATCATGGCTTGAGATGCTGTTTAATAGGTAAAGCAAAAGCTGCATGTGCAAGCAAAGCAAAACAAGGAATTCATTCACCACTTCCCATCAGTGCGCAGGTGTTCCGCCATCTCCAGGAAAGCAGGGCTCCATCATGTGTAATGGTTACTTGGGAAGGCAAACGCCATCACTCTGAATGTCCTCCTCTTTCTTCCTCTTCCCTCATCTTTACATGCTGAGCATGATGTCACATGGTATGGAATACCCCTTTGGTCAGTTGGGGTCAGCTGTCCCAGCTGTGTCTGCTCCCAACTCTTTGTGTACCCCCAGCCTACTCACTGGTGGGGTGGTATTAGGAGCAGAAATGGCCTTGACTCTGTGTAAGCACCACTCAGAAATAACTAAAACATAGCCCTATACTAGCTACTACAAAAAAAATTAACTCTACCCCAGCCAAACCAGCACAGATAGTAATGCCTAGTGCTGATTAGCGCTGAGTTTCACTTTGGGAAAATTGTCTAAAACGTCACTGTATTGTAATAACAACAGTCTCGGTGTTGTACTACAAATCTTACTGAAAGAAAAAAAAAAGGAATCTGGAGGACTTTAAATAGCTCTCAGTAGTTCCTTCAAAAAAATAAGCCTGGGTTGTCATGAGTAAGGACAATAGTTTTTCTTGTCTCTGTTGTTAGCATTGGTACTATTTTCATCACTAAGAATATTATAAATACACAGTTATCTTGGTTTGTACATTAGATTAACCAGAATTTAGCCAACAATAACACTTCCCTGGTTTTAAAACTAAAAATTGTATTGTGTGATGTTTGCAGCACCTTAAGCAATTGCCTCTTTGAACTTTGAAATTTGCCTTCTGAAAGAGGTTTTCCTGCATTTCTGTCTAATTTATTTAACATTTCTTTAGAGTACCTTCTGTTCCTCTCCTACCCTCTGAAGTTGTATCCAGCAGATTCGTCTGTGCTGATGAAATACTTCCCTGGAATCTTTCCATCTCTAGCCAGGTAGGATGCATTGATTTATCTTCTCCTAAAATAAATAATACAGTCATTCAGGGTGATGCATATTTTGGCCCTATCAATATGAGTAGCAGGTTCTTAGCTCTGTTCTTGATTAGAGAGAGCATTTACTTATAATGGGAAAGTATATTCCTGCAAGAGCAGGAAACTTGAAAGCATTTCAAATATTTAGCTTTGACAGAAAGTCGTATAATGAAAAATCAGGGAAATAATATATCAACATAAACTATTGCATAGCAAACATTTGCTGTTCAACAAATTAAACATGCACAGCTTAAATGTTTTCAAGTAGATGTAGTGTGGGCTTTCATTAATAAATAGAAATTTAGTAGCTCACACAGGTTCTGACCTTGCGGTTTTCTAAGCACTGTGGATACATCAAATTCCTGAGTGAAGTATGCATTCACAGGAGTAGCACAGGAACCTGCAACAATGGTGCACATGAGGAAATGTTCACTCATCTGTAATTCACGCCCAAATAGTAGCAGCCTTTCAGATCCATACCATCTCTTAAACTACTCCACCATCTATCTGCTCATTGCAGAATCAGATACAGTAAGACCATGTTGATTTGCAGAACTTTCAGGGCAACTTATTGAAGATAACCAACAATATCAAGTAAGTCCACCTTTATCTTAGCTCCCTGAAGAAACCATGCTATTTTCTGATTTCCTTGTCAAAAGGATTTCTTTATGTAACAGGTTTAGATGCCATTCCTATTTTACCTGTCCTCTTCATTTTTGTAAGTGGTTCATCTAATAGACATGACTGTAGGGGACTTGATGCTTCCAGCTGAATTACCTTCTTCAGGGAAGAAATGATGGATAAATTTCATGTCCACTCTTGATGGAGATATTCCTACAGAGTCATGTTGTCCGAAATTCTGTTTTTCACCACAAAATGTACTCCCTTCAAATGTAAATAACCTGTCCTAAATAACCCGTAAATTTACGGACTGCAACTATTCTTTTTCCCTGTCCTCCCTCTCCTTGAAAACAGAAATATGTGGTTTAAGAGCAACTGTGGTTATAGTTTTGAGGGTCTTTTGTGGCAATAAATAGTTTTCTAATTAGATGTCTGGAAGAATACCATAAAAATAGAATAAAAGACTTTTATTTTTTATGTTTATCTTCTTAAATGTATTACTACGTGTTAGACTTCAACAAAAAAAATTCACCCAAACATCTAACTCATTACAATACATTTCATGCATTTTTTTTTTGTCACAAAATAGGATTGGTGAACCCATAGGAAGAATGGGTACGCAATTCTCAAAAAATCTATTATGTTGTAGAAACAACTGGGAAGGAAAACAAACTTTGTTATGACCACTGTCTGTTTTACTTACTACTCAACTCCCTCAAGCTACGTAACTAGTCAGGGAAACTGGAAAAGAGTTGCAGTTACAGAAACCTTCTCTTTACAGACTACTGAGGGAAATGAGTTAGGTATCTGCAGTACTCAAAGCTTAGTAAAGGACTGTGCAAAAATGAACTGCAAAACTGAGAGCCCTTTTCTAAGGTAGCGTTTTGCATTTCTGCAAATAATGGCTTTGTAAGTAGTCAATCTGCAGTTAAAGTATGTGTCGATAGAAGAAATTTCCCTTCTTGGTTAGCCCAAAATTATGAAATCTTTGCTTCCTCAACATATATGATACTGCATTATGATATCATGGCTTAAAGGATGCTGTAGAAAGAAGACAAAAGTCATTTGAAAATAAATTATCCCACAAAAATCAACTAACTTTGTCATTCACGGCCCTTCCAAGATCCTCAGATCAGCACAGACACATAGTTTAAAGAAATATAAACTTATTCTCAAGAGAACTTCTCAGATCATTAAAGTTAAGCACGTCCAAACACCTTTATAACAAGATGTGGAGGATGGGTAAAACAAAGAAAAGAGAGAGATTCCTTCAGTGAGCTCGTTCTTTTGTTGTTTCATAATATGTAGATCAACCATCTGCCATTTCTTTGGCAACAGAGTTTGTGTGTAATCTATCTATTTTCCATGGAAAAGTGACACTACAGTTCTACTAACCTTAACTGCAACACACACAAACATTGACAAGCATGGATTTATCAAGTGTGTGAAATATCTTCAGGGTATCCTGAGGGAATTGCTTACTTTGGCACAGAAATCAGAAAAAATCCTTTTGGACTACTTTTTTTTTTTTTTCTGTGATCCACCCTTGTGATCACATAAAGTCCGCAAATTTCACAGAACTTTCTTAAAAGCACTCCTGATGCTTTTTAAAAATTATTTATGTATTTATTTTAAAAATTTGGACAGAGTGGAATTACCTGAATTAATTGAGGTACTTACATGCACTCATATCCCTGGTAGTCTTCTTTGATGGGAAGACACTAGTGGGAAGACTCCAGGAAAAACAGCAGTAACAGAAAGAGGAACGTTTAAACTCTCATGGAAATGAAGAGGAAGGACCGTTATCTATCGGCTGAAAAAATGTTTTGCTTTTCACTTGTAGCTCAAACATTATTTCCAGGAGTGGCTAAAAGACAGAGACACTGAAAACCACTGGGAAGTCACAGCAACTTCTTAGGAGGCTGGTGGCATGGGGGAGTGGGATTCAGTTCCTGAATGTGCTGAACTGAAAACAAAAAAGTCCTTGGGCACTTGGCTGGCAGCTCAACTCTGCGAGTGGTCTTTACTAGCCTAAATACTCTTTAGGGAAGGATAACCATTTCATTGTGTATTTTTCATGAAGGTGTGCCAACTTCCCTGCAGTGTCATGTTTGCCTATTCTTTTTATATTAATAATGCATAATTCCATGACAACAAATGTTATACAGTGAATGAGGATAATTTACTTGCTTTTCAAATTACAGTATCTATATAACTGTGATAAAAATCTCTTCAGGCAAAGGAACAATGCTGCAAAATTGGACCAACAGAGAAATTCAGGACAGTAGAGTAGAACAGAAAAAAATGATTTTTTGATAAATATGTTTAATAAAGTAGATTTAATTGAATTTTTCAATAAAATTCACAGATGGTCAAATCTAGCCAGGAAGGGTCGTAGGAAAATAAAAGAGTATGAGGTGCATTGGCAGCTTGAAGCTCTTTTTGATCAAAGCCTGTCTGCATTCAGCAGTGCAGAAACTCTCCTTATGTGTTAAAGCAAAAAGATGAACTCGTTGTACCTGGATTACCCCTGGAAGCACATGTGTTAACTGCAGTTCCCAACAATGTCCAACTGCCAGCAAAGACATATTTACATCACTATTGAAAGCTCTTAGGACCCTTGTTGATAACATGTATCCCAAACCAGAGATAAACTGGTACAATCTCCAAGCTTCTCTTTTTGAGGAGCCATGTGAGCTCCTTGGACAAATCTATTCAATGGGGCAGAACATATCCGGCTTCTCTACTACCCAGTCCCTGGTGTTATACTTGGTGTGACAGATAAAAGTGAGATAGTTGATAGGACTGTATGTCTGAAGGCAATATTAACTTGGAATTTCCCACCAGTGCAGGGTCATATATCGGTGAGCCCAGTGGAGGCCTGCCAGCAGTCAGAAGCTGCCTGTAGCACAGTTTAAAGTTACTCCCTTACTTATGTTTGGCGTGTATCTTTTCTATTAGAAAATGCCATGCTCATGCACATGCAGCATAGGAGCTGCTAATGAGGGCACCAGACCTCAGATCCAGCACAAGACTTGAGGAAAATGGATACACAGCCCTCTCTGTGGGTGCATTTGTTCACAATTTCCTTTTTTGTCACTGCACTTGCTTTCAGTTCTGTATTGGGTTTGCACAGCTAGGTTTTGGTAGCAGGGGGCCTAGAGAGGTGGCTTTTATGAGAAGCTTCTGGAAGCTTCCCCTACATCTGACAGATCCAATTCCACTGGCTCCAAGACAGACCTGGTGCTGGCCAAGGCCAAGCCAATCAGTGATGGTGGTAGTGCCACTGTGATAACATATTTAAGAAGGAGAAAAAAAACCCTAAACTGTGCAACTGCAGCTGGAGACAGGAGTGAGAATATGTGAGAGAAACAACTCTGCAGACATTAAGGTCAGTGAAGGATGATGAGGAGGAGATGCTCCAGGCACCAGAGAAGAGGTTCCCCTGAAGCCCATGGTGAAGCTCATGGTGAGGTAGGCAGCCCCCCTGCAACCGATGGAGATTAGTGGTGGAGCAGACATGCACCTGCAGTCTATAGAGAACCCCACAGTGGAGCAGGTGGATGCCTGAAGGAGGCTGTGACCACATGGGAAGCCTGTGCTGGAGCAGGGTCCTGGAAGGACCTGGGGAGAGAGGAGCCCATGCTGGAGAAGGTTTGCTGACAGCACTTGTGAACCCATGGAAGGGACCCATGCTTGTGCAGTTTGTGAAGAACTGCAGCCTGTGGGAAGGACTGCTGTTGGAGAAGTTTGTGGAGAACTGTGTCCAGTACAGGACCCCACATTGCAGCAAGGGAAGAGTCTGAGGAGTCCTCCCACTGAGGGGGAAAGAGTGGCAGAAACAATGTGTGACAAAATGATCACAACTCCCATTCCTCATTCCCCTGTGCTGCTGAGGTGGGAGGAGGTAGAGAAAATCAGGAGTAAAGTTAAGCCTGGGAAGAAAGGAGGGGTGTGGTGGTGGTGGTGTTTTTAAGATTTGGTTTTGTTTCTTTTTATCCTACTCTGATTTGATTGGTAATAAATTAAACTGATTTCCCCAAGTCAAGTCTGTTTTACCTCTGACAGAAATTGTGGAGTGATCTCTCCCTGTCCTGATCTTGACCCATGAGCCTTTCAATATATTTTCTCTGTTCTGTCCAGCTGAGGAGGGGAATGGTAGGGTAACTCTGGTGGGCATCTGGCACCCTGCCAGCATCAGCCAACCACAAATTCCTAAGTGCCAAGTGCCTATGATTTTCCTCCTCTAGCAGGAGTAAATAGTATCTTCAGTTTACTAAGTGTCTCTGAGGAATTTATTTTCACTGTAGTCTGCAATCTGCAGATGTGCAGTAATGCTGAGAGCTTGAGGAGATGCACATCAATGGACACAGGATAAAGCAATGTTCACTATGTACCATCCGTCATGTGCTCTGTATGAGCTAGTACCTCTCAGCAAAGGGAGATGCTACTGTTTCTTGTATTCTTCTGTCAGTATTGGTGAAATTTAGATCTGAACATTAATTTTCTAGCTAGTCAATAAATCTCTGACACATTAGATAAACTATGTGTTTTAGTTAGTTTAAATATGGATCTGTATTCAAGGAACAGAAATGATAGTAAATGACTGAAGTGTAAGTAACATAGCTTGAATTTTAAATTCAGTATTGCATATATATGGAATACTTACATTGAACTCTTCATATTCAGTCCACAGATTTTGTGGGAAAAACCCAAGGGAAAACCTCCTCAACTAAACGTGAGTACAAAATTGAAGGAAATTATAAACCTGCCTCATATGAAATAAGACATGGGATTTGCTGAGTCAATTATCTGTTGTGATTTAGTCACTTTATATACTTTGGTTTACCAGGTATGGTAAGGACACAAGGGCAATATCTATGCAGAACGTTACTGCAATGTGAAATGATGAAGCCCACCACACCCACCACTGGTGTAAATGTCACTTAAATATCATCCACTGAGTTTGTTCTGGTGTTTTATGTGAATAAGCAAGTGAAAAAGAGAGGTTTATGAGAGAAAAAACCTTTTCTTAAGAAAGCTGATGGGGAAGCTGATGATTCTCTTTCAAAAAAAAAAAATTGTTGGTATGTTCCATTGGTAATCGTCTTATGAGCTTTATGCCAAGACTAATTACATTGCTGTGACACACACTTTGGCGTTTGGGAATGTTAGGTTATGTGATTAGAGGATAATAATGGAGAACACAAAGACTCCATGAGGATGAGAGAGCTATGATAGATGGAGGAACATTAGTAGCCTAATCAAGGAAAAGGGATGTCTCCAAATACAACCTTGGCTTTGGTTCTGCATGCACAGAATTTCCTCTTGGGGCAAGAAAGGAGTGAACTAGGGACTTTCAAACTTGATTTCAAGAAGCAGCATATCCATCCTCTAGGATAAAGCATTACAGAACAAACATTAAAAAGGAAAAGCCTGGGAAATAGCTGTCCTGCTTTCTGGGTTAATCAGACATTACCTATCAGTTGTGTGGAATCCTGGGCAGTGCATGTGTAAGTTTGTCAGATTTCCAGTTTTTATATACATGCTTTGAGCAGAGATGCTTCTTTCATCCTTTATCTTCTTGGTTGGTACAAGAGTAAGCTGATATAAACAAATTTCCTCTGGAGAGTGAGGCTTTATCTAGACTTGTTTGGTATTGCTGTGGTTTTGCATCAGGGAAGCAGGAACACACATCCACATAATGTTTATAGTATTGATCCAAACCACTTTCTGAATATTCTGTGCATCTGCAGTGCTTGCCATATCTCCCTGCATAATAAGCTTTGAAGTTCACATGTTTCCAAGAACTCACATCTGTCATATTGCACACTGAGCTTTTTTCCCTCATCTCCTGCATGACCAAAGTAAAGACTTTCAATCACTTTCTTCACGTTTGGGCTGGCAACAAAACTTCAGCATCCCAAGTGTGATATCTGTATGCACTAGAGAGCAAAATCTTTGAACGTTCAATTTTATTTCCTGATCATTTGGGAGCATTGAGAACTCTCATGGGGGAAGAAATTTTTGTATACTAAAAGCAACATATAAAATAAGGGCAAATCTGTAAATGATTTCTTAATTAAATTAAAACAAATATTTTCCTACTACATGCCATGGGGAAAGAACTTTCTAATGTAGATGTGCTTTTGAAATTTACTGTCACATGTTTAATTAAAAGGAATACTGTATGTTTCATTTTTCAGAATGCTCATTTTTATAAATGAAGTGAGAAAGAGGTGGATTGCTCACATTTGGTGAGAAAATGAAACCACACAGGCTTGCTAGCATAACATAAACCAGCGCATTTGGTTTCAGTAGGCCTGAGTTGCTTTTATACATCTGTATAAAGGAGAGGAAGGAAAGTGGGGAACAAGTAGGTATAGGTCAAACAAAGGTAGAAGGTGAAACACTACATCAGGCTTTCAGAATCACACAACAGGGAGATAATGTTACTACAGCATCTAGCACCAAAGAAAGTCTCATGCATGGAAGTGGTCTATTTGTGCATGCTGTTACCTGATATTTTTTATTTTTTCTGAAAGATAATAGGTAAAGGTGAGGGAGGATATGGCTTTGGCTCTTCACAAGACCAGGAAAGGTTGGAAACCTTGAAGATTTATCTGAAACCCTTACTTTGTTAGGACTTAGATTTTTATTTTCCTGAGGACTTACTGCACCAACTGCAACATGTGAAACAAGCAGGTATTTCCTACTTTGAAAACAAAAAATAAAATGGAAGTGATTACAGACCTGAACGCAACCGACACACATTGCAAAAATTATTCATGTAACACGTTTACTGACGTGTTGAAAAGGGAAGGATTTTGTATTTTTGGTCTTATCTTGATCTTTGCTGAGTAAAGAGAATGGATCAATAGAAGGCTACCTGCCCCCACATCCCAACACTATAATTTTGTGCTCTGTTCCTTTGAAATGAATATGATACTGTTCCCATGATCCTTTATACAACTGAAATGACATATTTCCATAATGTCTTTGAATGACACAGGTTTTTGTGAGCTTCTGACAAACATAAATGAAATGAAGATAATTTTACAAATCTGGGACTTTTGTACCATTTCAGAGATTACTTCCTTAGTGGGGAGCAGTTCTGAATACAGGAGAAAAAAACCTGAAGAATTCACAAAGTATGTTTATGTTGAATATGTGGTGACATACTTGGACTGTCAAAAAGATTTCTGTTTTCAGAATAGGCAGGGTCCTATAAGATTATGTTAGGAGACCTGAAAGGGCGGTTTTGCTTGTTCTGCTTTGCCATGTCTCTCTTCACTGCAGTCCCCTGAAAGTTAGTTTGATTTTGGTGACCAGGTTGCCTTTGAGTTAGCCAGAACAAGCAGACTGCTTTTCAGTTTAATTTCAGATTGCTCCTCTCTGTTCTCAGCAGGGCTGGGCACATCTGGGGTGTGGTGAAGGCATTTGTATTTGTTTTACTATACTGGAGGCCACTGAAATAACTCTTCTGAGCCAAAGCTCTGTCTCTTCCAAGAATATCAGTGCCCAGCAAGGCCCACAAGCCAAGTAAGGGGAGGAAGGAAGCAGTCTCAAATCCATGTATTTCACATCAGTACTCAAACTAACACATCTTAAGACCCTTGTCAATAAGAAAATTAACAGTTTTGTGGCAGAATTAGCTTGCCATGCAACAACTGGGGCTGTTTTTTATCAGTTTTAAAGCAACTTTGTAAATTAGCATGGCATGATGAATGCCCAGGTCCCGAACTCCATGTGACTTTCAGCAATACTTTTATCCCACTGTGGTGTGGTCCTACAGGACAGCAGGAGTACTATTACTCACTACTATCCCACCAGTTCCTGGTCTGAAAATCTACTGAAACCGTGAGGCAGCTGTTGGAGGTAGATGACAGCCTACTGATTATAGTACTTTCAAGAGACACAATTAATGGTTTAGCAAGGGATTTTCTGAATCTGGCATTGCAGAAGCTCCTCGTAACTAAAAGTGCAGCAATTGTAGCACTAGTGGCATCTCTCCCTAACAGACAAAAGCTGTTCTGTAGCAGACTAAGCAAGGCAGGGGCAGCTGTCACCATTGCTTTCCCCATTCTGCCCCCTCTGGATGGTCAC
>JAVSBS010011031.1:0-21318 GCA_033124195.1 Coracias cyanogaster
TATATGTTCTTTAAGGGAACACTTTTGTATCGCTTCTGTACAGAACTAGAAGCCAGATAATGTCTGTGTAGAAGTGAGAAACACTATTTCATTTGAGCAAACATGGGAAGAGTTGCTGTTAGAGAAGCCTGTTTTGTTGCCCGATCAAAACAAAAGCATCATCTCTCATTCACCAAAACTCAGGTCAATAATCTGTATGTGCTTAGATCTCATTAAGTCTGTGGAATTTAACCTTATCTACAACTTCAAACAAAAGAAAAAAAATCAAATCCATTGAGCCTTGTGCTTTGTATTTTGCTAGATAAAAATGTGGGAAAAGTTTTTCTAAAGAGAGAAAGAGAAAATATGTGTTAACTTTCACTACGTTTTCCTTTAAAATTAGTGGGAAATAGGGAGAAAAAAATCAGTGAGAGACATTTGCAGTTTCTAGAAGACCTTGCTGTCAACAGTAGGGCTTTATATATATTTTTAAAGTGAAAAGGACCATCAATCCTTACTCTTTGAGAGTTACAGCTTTCAGGCTTTGCTTTCTGTGTAAGAGAAGACATGGCTTTTCTCCTTTAAAAACTTACGAAACGGCAAAATATTTTAACGTGTGTGGTAAAAAATTTATTTTTCGCTTTCTTTTCAACATTGCATGAGCGAAAAGCCAACAGAGATGTTGCTTTTTTGCCTCTAGTACAGTGTTGTACATCAACACGGCCCAACTTGGGCTGTGCTGGAAGCCAGGCACCACGTTGGAGGCGGTTCCGTCAGCCCCAGCTCGCACTGCTCTCTGGCCTCATCAGAGGTTTCCTCCTCTGGTGTGGCCACTGTGGAGGTGAACAGAGAATGCTGAGTGAGCGTGTGCTGAGAGGAGTTAGATACCTGAGCGCTCGTCCTTGTGCAAATGAAGTTTTGGGTAGTTTGCTTGAGTTGTTCTGGAAATGAATATAGTCTCAGTGAGTGGTTGCATCACTGGGGTGCTGGCTTGAAAGGTGTTACAGATTTGGTTCTAGTCCTCTTTATGTTGCATGCATTTTGAAAATTTCAGTTTATAATTCTGAGAATGTTTGTAAGAAAATGAACCAACAGTGATGGCCTAGGTCTTCCAGGAGCAGGGTTACTAATCGGAGCTATTTATAGTCACATTTTCCTCTTTTCTAAAAGAAGTTTTCCTCTTACGCTTTCTGGAGATCTGTGCTAACAGGAAACGTTGATTTAGTTCTGGCTCCAGTACAACTTTTAAGCTTCGAACATGTCTTAGTCCCGCGTGAAGAGTAACAAAAGCTGCCTGTGCCACCACAGTCAGTTGATTTCATCCATGCCAGAGGCTTCTTGGTTTGTCTTTTTATAACTCGAACAGCACACGTTTTGTAGTCTGCGCAAGGCACTAGTCACATTTGAGTGGCTGGTTTGACCAGTTCTGCCCAGCATCCTGTTGAGTTCTACATCCCAGAAGCATCACTTCATCTTTGGGCTGTGCGTGTGTCATCAGGAATCCAAAACCACAAGTGTGGCAGGGGAATTGTCCAGTTGCCCCCGCTTTGCTGGTGTTCTTTACCACCTTGACCCACCAGAAATTGATTCTTTTTGTCTTCTAGAAGTTGCTCGGGTGGATTTTGAGGAAACGCTGTATTTTCCTGGAGTCCTTCCACGGGACAAATCAACTGGGTAGAGGCTTTGGTTATAAAACCACCTTTGCTACAAGGTGGACTTGAGTGTTTAAAAAAATAATTAAAAAATTAGAAGCTGTATACAAACAGTGCTGTAGGGAAAGCAAGGAGGTAGAGGGTTTTTTTCTCTAATCTCATTATATGCAATAGTAAGATTACACAACGTCTCAGAAAAAGCAGTTTCAGACAGGAGGGTTTTGTGTGAGGTGATAGTCTTCTAGGAGTACACTTAAAAGGTCGCACTTCAGTGTTTTCAGTGATGTTTCATACACATTTCAGTAGAGGAACTGAAGCTCATTTAAAAGGATTGTTTGGGTTTTTTTTTTCTTTAAATGGAGTTCTGTAGTCTCTCCAGGAGCACAATACGCTGCACTGTCTTGCTCCTGAGCCCTCTTACAGCAATGAATCGGGAGTTAGCACAGTCCTTGTGTACAAGAAGATCATTCAACAAGTGTTGCATAACTCTTGGTGCTTTCTATATTATTTCCACAGCTGAGAACCCAAAAATCTGCAAAACTTGCACACATTCATCTAGGCATTCATAGACGGCATCTCTGGTAGATCACAAACTACAACTTTGTCAGGAAGCCAGTGAAAATAACCGAGTGTGCATAGTGACATCGGAGCGGTTTTTACTTCGTGGTGCGTACTTTCGTTGTCGTGGTAGACTTTAAAGTTTCTGTATGGCATGGAGAGTGAGAAAAAAGATGTTTACTTGCTGTGCAGTACAGAATCTCTCCTTTGGGCAGCAGCAGTTGGATCTGAAGTTAGGAAGCAGCCTGGAGAGTTGTTTTCCTTATTCCCTTGTCTGTTACAGGATTGCCTTGTTCTGGAAACACCGATCGCTCTGTGATTCAGTAACATCCTCGCTGTTATGAGGATGTTATCACTAGCGTCCTGCCGTGTTCTCCTTTTTCTTTCTCTTTTTTAATCTTAGGGATATTTATAAACAAGATGTAGTTAAACTCATCCGCGGTATTTTGTGGCAAGTTTCTTCACAGTTCCTTAAAATTTTTATCGGCTGACTTTAATATTTGGTATATAATTCAATGAGATGTGATGTTGAGACAGCTTTTGTGTGAGGACGGGGTTCGTATTATATTTTTTTTAATGACATATACAGGCCTGCTGCAGACAGGGAATGGAAGATATCTGCTCATCAAATGGGTTGAAAGTCACAGTTTAGTGCGTTTTTGGGGTACTGAACTTCAAATGGAATTTTTTTCTAACTTCTGGCAAGTTTTGCATTGAGTCCTGCTGGGAAGTTTTGTTTTTCTGTCATAGCTTTGGCTTACCTAGGCTTCTACAAATAGAAAAAAAAATCAATTCTCTTTCTTTCCTGTAATTATCGACAAGATTGGGATGCAGCACAATTCAGAAAATTTCCATTTTCTTTTTGCTGTTCAGATACGCTCTGTGCGGAGCATATTGAACTCTGTTCTTCAGACTAGAACAAGCATCGCAACAGAGGCTGTTCTTCCAGGTTGTGCTGCTTAGTCATCTTTTTTTCCCCTTCTGTCAGTGTTCGTCTTTAAGCAACGTATTAGAAGAAAGGCCTCTGACAGCAGACACGTCGCTTTTCTTTCCGTCGTTCCTACTTTGTTGTATTGACTTTTTAACAGTGGTATATAAATTCCTGGCTAGTACGTAGCGTTCTCTTTCCAGAAGTACGTACTGAAGTGGTCAGCTGGTACACCCTGTTTCCCGAAACAAGTACATGCCCACTACAAGATTAGGCAAGGGCAGTGCTTAAAGGGCTTCTGCTTTTTCACACTTCTTTTTTTTGGAAGGACGGGGTCGTGAGTTCCTCTTCTAAGATAAGTGTTGTGGCACCATAAACAAATCTTTTGACTACATTACATGCGTACAGGGAGATATCTCCCTGTCTACAGCTCCCATTTCCTTCCCTCTCTAACGCAACTGATACTGGTCAGTGAATTCTTTCTTCGGGAATACAACCTCTGGAATTTCTGCTGTTGGAGAATTTGGAGTTGTAGCAGTAACCTGTTTAAAGAATGATTAATTAATACAAGTTATTCAACATTGTTTAACAGTTTTTAATTTGCCTGTTTGTTAGCACTAGGCATTTTAAGTAGAGTTAGAGAGTCTTACTTCTGGGTGAGGTTAAAAAGAGGAATGAGTTTGCAGCTTAGAGTATGGTAGGTTCTTCTGAC
Source organism: Coracias cyanogaster (assembly GCA_033124195.1). Lineage (NCBI taxonomy): Eukaryota > Metazoa > Chordata > Aves > Coraciiformes > Coraciidae > Coracias > Coracias cyanogaster. The sequence continues at coordinate 3,830 of JAVSBS010011031.1, forward strand.
GTGACTGCTATAATAGTATCAAAGTATCACACAGCCAAAAATGTGCATCTGCCCTACTGCTAATATTTATTAAACCCTTAATAAATGATATTGCACATTGAAAAGACATTCCGTTAAAGCCTGTAGGACTAGTGCTAAAAATTTCACATGTAGGGTGGTAGTAATATGAAGGGTACTTTGGTGAAGGAGACTTCCTAAAAGGGAAGTGGAAACCACAAGGCCTACTTAGTTTAGGAAAGGTGTGTATTTGTAAAGGTGCTGAGACTTTCCCTCTGTGTTTCTGATGACCCTTTCAGTAAGGCCCCAACAAGTATTTTCCCTAGGAAAGAAGCACATTTAAAGTAGCTACAATTCCAAAATACTTAATACATTGTGGATAATTGGAGAGACTTCTTACTTTGCTCCACTTGAGTAATTCAAATAATTGACACTTTTGTATGAAAAATGATGCCGTCCTTTCTCCATTGACACTCTATAAAGTCGTCACTAATTTAGCAAAGGAAAACTTTCCTTTCATGCTGTTCTGTTACACACTTTGTCCTTCTGCAAAGATGTTTTGCTCCAAGTTGTGCAGCTCTGCTGTCAGTTGCAGGTGCTCGTGCACAGGTCCGCAGCAGGCAATTTCTTATATATCTAAAAACTCTTAGGTGGTCAAAGGAAGTTTCAATTTATCCTTGAAGCAATTAAAAGACTTTGAAATTCCAAAACCATTGGTACCTTCTATTTTTGCCCCTTGTGGTCCTTCTACTTCTGCTCCAACCGGTCCCCGTCAAGACAGAAAATTAAATGTACCTGTTGCTTTTCTGTTAATAATTTTAAAAGACCAAATCTTTGTAAGTAACGTTACTGCTGCGGTATTGCGTTCTATAAGAAATGACTTTATTACTGAGAATTAGGCTGTAATTGTCTGAAAGTGTTTTCTGTACTGAGCAGATGATGGCTGTAGGGAAAACCACACACAGACTTGAGAAACATTTTCTACTTTTGTCTTTTGGGTGTGTATATTTACATATATTGATAGGAGATGCTCAGGGATTGGATATGTTGATTTTGTCCATTCTTTTAACTTGGATGAGAGGTGAGGTGGAGAGAAACTTCAGGCCTGGAAGAAAACGACTGAGGTAAAATGGACCGTAGGAGATTTGATTGCCCTGCAGGAATTGTGCACTCTTACACTTTGCTGTGCGTGTCCTCTTCCCCAGGCAGGACACTCACGTGGCTGCTGAACGGAGATGGTTTTCTGCACTTTCAGTGAGCGATTATGCCAATTCCTTGGCCAGTTCAGGAAGGAGGCCTGAGAATTTGTGCTTCTCCTCCTTTCTTTCCTGAAGTTGTGTAATAACTGCCTCTTGTACGAGAGAAAGTGCTTTTGGAAAGAGGGGCTTTCCTTTTAGGGGCATTTGAGAAGGGACTTTGGGGTAGTTTTGTTTTATTTTTTGGTAGTCTGTTTGTTCTAGCTCTAGAAGATCTAGAGTGGTCAAGCATTTTTTTCCCTGTATAGCGAGGGACAAGCAGCTTTTGTAGAGCGGGCCAGCTCTATACCCTCAACTAGAGAAAAGGGAGAGAAATGGTGGGGAAAGGTTTGTAGGAAGAGGGCTGCTTTTGAGGGATGCGGTGGCCTTGTCTTCTTTCAGATGTGGAACTGGGAATAGGACTGAGAGCACGGCTGCCGAGCTCTGAAAGCATACTCACGCTTTCATTGTCTCTGGGTCTGAGGGCTGAATAGGAAAACATAATTATTCAGCGTTAATTATTTCGTCTTCCATGTTGTTTTGTCCGTGGAAGTGAAATATAAGTTGACGCTTCTGCAATTGCAATTACACTTTGCAATCTATAATTGCCTCAGATTGGTCGAGAATATCTAGTTATGTGACTTTCAGCGTTCTAACTCGCATGGTTTTTGTACTCGAGGAAAGCCGAATATCTCACACAGTTCTTAATTGTCATAGTTTTCCTGATGTGTCCTCATTGAAGTAAAATTTAGTGTGTTTTATAACAGTCTTTTACTTAATGCTTAGTATTTATAAGATTTTTATCTTTTAGGGATGAAAAAAATACGTCATCTAGTTTATGAATGGTTTGCTTGATTTCTTCTTCTACTATACTAGTTTGAATTAAATACAGCTTCCAAACTTGGAGGTAAACAAAAAAAAAAGTTGGGTTTTTTTTTTTACTTTTTTATTTACTATCAAGTACCAGGTTCTGTTTGCTTTTTTTCAATAAAGTTGAAAACCTTGAAAGCCAAGGCTTTTCCTGCCATTTCTCTCCATTTTCTCTAGCTGAAAGTACAAAACTGGCCTGTTCTACAAAAGCTTTGCCAATCACCAGCCATTTGTCCCGTGAAATGATTATTTGTGAAAAATTAATTCTCTGACTTCAGCTCTGAATGTGTTTGGCAGAGTAATGGTGATAATCTGCTGTCAAGTGTCTTCAGAGCAATGAGAAATGGCACACACTGTGCACAGAATATTTTAAAATAAAAAATAAAAATAATTTTAAAATCCCAAAACAACAAAAAAGCCCGCAATCAGCCAGACCACCCTAAAACTTAAAAAATATACCAATGAAATAGTTATCAAAGTGTACAGAGAGCTGACGAGTGACACATTTGGAGTGGGTCGTGGAACTTCGACTTCAAAGGGGTGGCATGGCTTATTATTTTTTTAAATTAATATAGACCTGTGACAACGCTGAACTCCAGAGTTCTTTGGAGCGCTCTGGTCTTTGCTCTCAACTGGTTGATGAGCACTGGTGAGGCGTTGGCAACGCAGAGGGGAAGAGCTCGGGATTTATTTTCCTAGTTAGTGCCAAGCATCGTGGTGGTGGCTTCCTTGAGCTGCCAGCTGAGCTGGATTTTGAGAGTGATGTACTCCCATTGGGGTCGACAGGTCTTACCAGCATTTATATTTTAAAAGTCTTGATACTATTATTAACTAGTGCAGCTAATTAGGCATATAGGTATCTGCTGTTCTTAAAATATTGGGGTTTTGGATGGGGAAAAGTTGGTTGCTTTGTGTGCACGAGTGTTGTAACAAAAGCCATCAAGACAGTTCAGCAACAGAGCATGGCACAGCAGTGTCTTGGATGGAGGAACCTTAAAGCTTATCTTATCAAGCTTAATTAAATTGGTATTCATACCTTTTTGTAGAGTTATTATTGCCGTCTATGCTAAGATTATGAGAATGTGACTGTTCTGTTTAGTTACTTGACAAATACAGTAAGTGCTTTTCTTGCTGCCACCAATCTGGTTTTGCTAGCAATACACATATTTGATATTCATGCTAGCTCAAGAGGGTTGTTGGTTTGTTTTGTTTTTTTTTAATAGAAGTATGCCAAAATTATCATGCAGATACGCACAACGCTTGAAAACCTTTGTTTTTCCTCTCCAAAGTTCACTAGCGGACAAAGCACGTTTGGAGCCATGTAAATGTCACGCTCTGCACTTTGACCCCGTGCAGATAAACTGTTACCTTCCTGGAATGCCGGGCTGCAGCCACCTGGGCTCTGCTCTTCCAAAAGGGCCGCTTCACATGGCTCAGGCAGTGGGATCAGAACCAGGGGAGGGGGGAGAACTAGTCATTTTTCCCTCCTCGTCTTCAAGGAAATTCTCATGAAGAGGTTTTATTTAAACCGACTAAAGAGAGGATCTTCCTCAGGTAAAGCTTGCAGGAGCCTCACAGCATTCTAGTGTCCTTCAGCTGGGTAGGGATGGAAATGGATGGAACTTCCTTTCACTCACATGAGTTTTAAGAGAACAGGATGCCTACTAAGTATTCTTTCTAAGTTGGTCACAGTTACAGTTGCGAGTTTCCAGTCTCCTTGTAGCACAGTATTGATAATGTAGCAAAAACCGTCACACGCTTGTTTTCCTTTCCATTCCTTTGTCCTTTTGTGGGGTTGTTTGTAGCAAGAGGGAGGATGAAAAGGTAGGGTAAGAAATAAAAGGATGGGGTTAAAAAAAATAAAGCCCGAACCCAAACAAACCCGTGTGATTTCAGGTACTAGTAAGCGGTATGCAGCCAGTAGCTATGGTTTGAAATGTGCGGTGTAGTGCTAAGAAGGATGTCTAAATTAGACTGAGACTGTTGCATCCCAGAGCCTTACTTTATACTGGCTTGAATTTCCGTGTGAGAATGTTATCTACTCTTAGACTGAATCTTGAATACCACCCTTCATTTCACTTGTGAACTAAAGAATTGTTTAAATGGAGGTCTTGAAAGTCATGTTTTAGATAATTTTCTAGATTGCGAGGTAAATTATAGACTTGTTTTGTCAGCTTGGGAAAGAGATCTACTCATCTCATGCCAGTGTGTTTTCTTGGCTTCACAGTTTTTGACGATGGTGATGAAAGGACGTTGAGACGAACTTCGTTATGCTTGAAGGGAGAAAGGCACTTCGCAGAAAGTGAGGTGAGACAAAGCGGGGCATGCAATGGAAGAACAAAGTAGTTAATTTATATTTTTTTCTGTGACAGGAAGAAATTGCAAACTAATTTTATTTCTTCTTTTTTCCATATAGACACTTGATCAACTGCCACTAACCAATCCAGAGCACTTTGGAACTCCAGTTATTGGGAAGAAATCTAACAGAGGAAGAAGATCGTCCCTTCCTGTGTGAGTTTTGATAGTGCTCTGATGCTTTCCTTCCCTTTGCTACCACTGCAGTAGCGCCGTTGGAGCTGTAATGGTCTGAACGCTCCGTCCTGAGTTGTGTGCACAGCTCACGGACTTGGGTAATTCGGTTCATGCAGATGTGTTCATGTGTTAGCAGGATCATGGAATTGATGGGGTTTTTGCTTCTAGTAGCCTTAAGAATGTTTATGCTCCTTTCATATAATAGGAACTCACGTGTCAGGAAATGCAGAGGTTTAACCTTAGTTATACTGTGCAAAGTAGGGGGAAAAAAGTTAATTTTAAATTTCTGGGTTAGAGACCATTTCTCTTTGTTTCATGTCTGTGCACAATCAAACCCCGATTCGTGCCTCCAATTCCAACACGATGCTGTTGTAAAATACTGCTACTTGGAAAGAATTTCTACAAAATTCCTCTTACTCAGTAAGTGCACTTAATATTTAAGTGTGTTGCAAGCAATTTCAGCTCTTAAAATTCTAATTTTGGTTTGGAAGCTTTGCAGAACAGGCCTAAAGATCTGGTTGTAAGCTGTATTTGGTTTCAGGTATTAACTTCAAACGAAAACTTTAACATACTGTATGTTTTACTAACTCAGTACTGAAGATGAGAAGGAAGAAGAAAGTAGTGAAGAGGAGGATGAAGATAAAAGGCGTCTCAATGATGAATTGCTCGGCAAAGTCGTGAGCGTGACTTGTAGTTCTGAGAAGGCAGACTGGTATCCAGCTTTGGTAAGTCACTTCAAACCTTTGCATCTCTAGTGTCATACTACTAGACTTACCTTAGAATTACTATAATTAATAGAGTTAATTGAATGACTATTTTGGAATGACTTACTACTAGAATTAATTCTCGACGAGAGTGTCATCTGACTTGTTACGTTGTTCAAAGAGTGGTTTTCCTCCATCGTATGGTTTGTAAACTTCGCAGCTTTAACAGTGAAGTTGCAAATGTAGTCAGGCTAAGCTCTGCTGCCCATTTCTGCTAAAAATACAGGTTTTCTACAGTATTTATGAAGGGTAGGAAAGCAAAGACTAATGTTTATGTGTAAGTTACAGTTGTATGGCTTAAGTCTTTCAAAATTATCAGCATGTATGAATATTTTTATTCTGAAAATGAGATATGTTAGGACTTGCACTCATGGGCAATTTAAGAGAATTAAGAGAAATTTATGAATTTTAGTTTCAGAAGAGTTTTTATCTTTTTTTGTATTTAATGATTGCCTTTTTCTTTAGACTTCTATGAAATACTAGTTCCTTTCGTGCTTGCATTCACATAAATGGCCAGTTACTCTAGCAGCTATGTTGTTATTTTGACTGTCAGTATAGGATACAGCTGGTTTTTGTCATAGCTGATAATAAAATATATATTTTAAAATAAATATATATTAAATAAATTCAAGTATGAGCAGACTTGCACTGTAAAGATAGACCAGCAGTTTCTTTATACACAGACAAGTTTGTGGATAAAAGTACACAGAAAAAAGTTTACTTATTAAAAGTTGCTTTTTTAAAATTTTTTTCGTATTATCAGACAAGCTCAATACACATTGTCTGCCATCCATCAAAATGTGGTTTTTTATTATTTGGAGCATTAAACAGGCAGGTTTGTTTCACTAATTTTTGCAGATTTTATTTACTTTGTATTCTGGAGTCCTTTATTTTGAGTCTTCAGGGTCAGCTGGAATGAGCTCAGCTGTTACAGTCTTCTCACTTAGTTTAAGATTTTATTTCCCTGCATGAATCCAGGATCAACAGGTAACTAACTGTAGAGACCAGCTGTCTTCCTTTCCTTCCAAGAACATTGTGGTGTAATGTAGGGCGAATGGTTGACACTGCCTTACCCTGCTGTATGTATCTCAGTTTAAAATGAGAAATCTGGTATCGTTGTACATACTCTGATTGTTGGATGCCCCTTTGCTAATGACAGATTTTAATTTAACGTGGTTCTAACTAGGGCATTAAGTTCCCAGAGACCACGTACCTGTTCTGTTCTCTGCTACCTGAGAAACATCTGTATTCGTCTTGCCTTGATTTGGGGGGTAAAACTTCTAACTCATCTGGAGGGGTTGGCACAGCTTCCACCAAGGGCTGGTAGATCCAGAGGTTCATCCGTATTTAACATTTTCTGACTGTATATGGTCTAGACCAAAATAGAAACTTGTTCTGTTTATGGTAATAGAAATACCGCATGTGCATTTTTATCACCTTTTTAGACTTAAGAGATGATAGTGCTGTGGAAGGATGTGATGGATTTCACACTGGCTTATATTGGCCACGTCTCAAAAATAAATAAAAAAGAACCTACTTGCCTCTCAGTTTGAAAACCAAAGATAAGAAACTGATCTAAGTGTGTCTGGGACTTTTTAAATAGATGTTTTAAAGGGGTTTTGTATGAACAAGAGAAGAGAAGCAGAGTGAATAAACAGGATTCCATGAGTTGAGTAGTTTTGGGTTTACAAACGAAATTGCAAACTTTTCTGGCTTGTACATAACAAGTAGAGTTAATAGTTGGAGGTGAACTGCTCCTGGAAATTTCTCATTGTTGGCCGTAGTGATGTAAGTGGGAGCAGGTTTCATTTCTCAGAAGTGGAAGTTGGAGTAGAAGAAACAGGAAAACAGCCATTTTCCTGCTGTCCATCTTTCTTTCCTTTCAAGATCAGCTTTTTTTTTGTTGTTGCTTGAAAAAGTGTTTTATTTGGAACTGCAGGTTGTGTCTCCCAGCTGTAATGATGACGTCACAGTGAAAAAGGACCAGTGTTTAGTTCGATCCTTTGCAGATTCCAAATTGTAAGTAACGAGTTACTCTCATTAGACGTGTATGGGAGAGAAATGCAAAACTAATTACGTGCTGCTTCTGAAGGCATTATTTCTTCCAAGAGGAAAGGGTACAATTACGTGTGGCGTTGGTTGTACACGTTTGTCATTCATTGTCCATTTCCAAATAACTTCTCCTGCCCTTGTCTGACCACGTTGCGTGGACAGAGTTCATTGGATTAATAAAGTTCCTGGTATTCTTTAATGTAAAAAAAAAAAAAATCAACAGCTTTAAGGAAGAAAAAAAAACCAAACAGATGTCAACACTTGATTCCTGTTCTTTGAAGTGTGTGTTTTTGTTCTAATTATTGCCCCTAGTGTCTTTAATTATTACCTCTTTACGGGTGTCTGTTGTGGTCGTTTGGCTATCTGATTGACTCATTACCTCCAGTGCCCATTGCTGTTTAAACAGCAAAGTTTAAAAGTGTTTAATCTACTTCTTTTTAATAAAAAAGCGAATGTAGAGTGAGCGTTTAATTAAATTTTTTACAGAAGCTGAAGCAAGATTCCTGTGAAAAGAAAGAAAGGTCCTCTTTGTCCATCCCACCCTCTGAAAAGGGGAAAGGGAGGTGGAGAGTGAGAGAGAGAGAGACACGCATGTCTTTCTTAAGGAATAATAGATTAAACAGAGTATGAAGTCGGGTTTTTAAAGCTGTTTCCCTTTATTTCTCTTCATCCATACTTCTAATGCATCTGTCTCAACATATTGTAACGAAAAACTTCTTTGCTGGAGGCCAGCTGTCACCCCTCTTTCTCTCTCTCCTTCAAAGTGAACAAACTGTGATTTCTTAATAGCCTTGATTTTGAGCAGGGGCAAGTGCTTGATTACAGAAACAGATTTGAAGTAATTAAAGACTTAAATCATTTTGGCCTCCTAACTTAGGCACGTATCGTCAGCCTTCTAGATAAGTCTGGTTCTTTATGTACCGAAGGTAGGATGTTGTTGCTAAAGCATGCAGGCTTGCTCTGTTTTACTTTTTTTTCCCCTATAGTCTTATAGCTTTATCTTCAGAAAATGGCAGCCTCCAATTCCTGGGGTTTTACTACAGGTTTTCAGAAATAATGAAAGAAGAAAAAACAACAATTTTGCTTTGAGAACGCTTCTGTAATTTAAGACTAAAAGTCAATGATTTATCAATGCAGATAAGTGAATTTGGCTTCACTGCTGTTCTGCACTAGTAGAAATTCCTTTTGAAAATAGAGAGGGGGCTTGTTTCCTTCAGCTAAGTTAGTTTGGGTAGCAGCTGCTGATTGATGTGAATATTTTCAATTTAGCAAATATGGCAAACTTTTTGCCTACGTAAAGTATTCTTACCTTTGCAACTTAGTGCACGTCAAACATTTGTAAAGCTTCCTTATTTTAAACTTCTCTTAATTATTTAATGACAAGCTTTCTTTTACTGTCTGAATTTCAAAGAAAGATTGGAAACTTACTCTGGGTTTGAATCCTGTAGTAGGACCTGCAATAACAAGTGCCTCATGCATTTTAATTTTTAGAAAGACCTTGAAAGTGAATGATAAATCTTGAAAATGTTAGAAATTACTGTTTCTCTAAGTCAAATACTTGCTTTGCTGTGATTTAAAAGCAATAACAGAACCTTATTCTTTTTTCAGTTACTCAGTAGCAAGAAAAGACATTAAAGAACTGGATGTTCAAAACTTACCAAAATCTGAGTCCTCTCCTAAAAAAGGTAAATGAGAATAAATTCTAGACGCTTTAAAAATGTAATCTCACACAATAGTTCGTTTTACAGATAAGTGATGGCCTTTTGATTTCTGACAGTTGGTCTTGGATGTCTTGCGAACAACTTTAAATGTGATAAATTAGACAATTGGCTGCCTTATGGTTAAAATAACACCGAATAGAAATCTTGTTTACTTGATTTTTAATTTTTTTTTCCTTCTTTTGATCCACTCCAAATTTGTGGGAAGTAAATAGAGTATTTTCAAGGTGGTGTATTTGAAATGTCATTGAGCAATGCAGTATATAGTTACCTCTTCTAACACCAAAGTTTCGTGCTATTGCTCAAAACACTTTATCTTTACATTAAAAATACCCAGAGAGCAAGGAATAAACTTTATTAGAACAGCCTGATTGTGATTAATGTTGGATTTAAAAGTGTAGTTACAAAACTTGATTTCTGGATGACTGAATGATCATAGAAGGGTTTGGGTTGGAAGGGACCTTAAAGATCATCTAGTTCCAATCCCTCTGCCATGGCAGGGACACCTCCCACTAGACCAGGTTGCTCCAAGTCCCCATCCATGACGTGACTACAATTATCCATGGTTTTAATGAGCTTGTAAAAGGGCAGATTCTCACTTTAATGTAAATCATTTGTAAACTTTTAGTGTTGTTTCTCCCAGTCAGACCTCAAGCCACAAAATTTAAGGAGATATTTAAAATATATAATAAGACAAACCAAATACTAACAACAAACCCCCCACTCAATGACAGCGGTTCCTCCAGTTTGAACGAGGATGTGGAACAGCTTCTTAACAAGTAATAACTATTTCACAGAACAAGAACTTTAGGACAGCCAAAAATGGTGTTTTAAGATCAATTGAAGAGAGGGATTGATTTTTTTTTTTTTGTGCAGAACATAACTGGGTTGTGACATTCACTGCCATGAGGGCATGTGTTGGAACCAAAGGTACTAATGATTTAAAAAAAGAGTTTAGACAAATTTCTGGGTGTCACTCTGTCAGCGGCTATGAAAAACTGCTGCTTTTCTCCAGCAACACTGAGTCGTTCATTGCAATATGTCCCTCTTTTGGGTATTGCTCTGATACACCTTTATTAAAGTCTTTTATCGTGTCTGGGGGACATGTCTTGGGATTATCTGGGTTTGTTTTGCGTTGTGGTTTTCCCCCTTGGAGCACTTCTTCAGGGAAAAGAATTTGAGGTATTCCGATTGTACAAGCGTGACTTCTCCCTGTCCCCTCGCTCCCTTACTCACTAGGGTGTTTTTCCTGTTCCAAACCTTGATGTAAGAACTCTGTAGGCAGTGCATTTAAAACATTTACGTTTTATTTGGCAATCTGGACTTTAAGAAATGAAGATATATTGAAAAGAGCAAAGTCACGGTGCTTGGTCTGGCTGTGACGGGTTTACTTTTTGAAATAGCTTTATTCCAGTATTTCTGTTCCATGTGGAAACAAAACAGTTCCCAGTTGCACAGGATAGACGTGTATACGTGTGGGTGCCTGCCTTTAGTACTGTTCATACCGGTAGGTGTAAATCTCAGTCGCGTTCTTGGGCCCTATGCCTAGAAAAATCCCGGGTGCTGTGTGGGATGGGTGTTCTCAACTCTAAACTCCCTGAGCCGCCAGTAGTTAGTTCTTAAAATTTTACAGTCTTGAAATATCAAGTGTGTAACTGAGTGTTTAGAGTTGAAAAGTATCGATTTTATTACTTAATTCCATTTTTTGGTTGAAGTTGGCATTGGGATTTACAAAAATGAAATTAAGAATGCTTTGTGACTGAATCCTGCGGAGGAGGTGAAACCTGGGCCCTTTCCCCTGCAGGGCTACAGGAGGCGAGCGCGTTTCTCAGCACGAAGGGCGTTCCTCGGAACTGGAAAATGGACATCAGTGAAATTCTGGAGTCCTCTAGCAGTGATGAGGAAGATGGAGCTGCTGCAGAAACTGATGAAGAGGAAGAGAAGAGGGAAGAGAAAACGGAAGAAGTGGTGGTAAGTCTGGGCCATTCCAGTTTTTCTTCAAAGATAATGGAATAACTTGAGGATCCTGCACCTTCCAACATCTTACTCTCAGACGTAGCTTACTCACTTCAACACCTTTTCAGGCCTGTTGACATTCCCTTTGCTGCAGCTGTCTCCTTTGGGATTTGTGAGCGGTGGCAGATTGCAGAAATGGGAGACAAATCTTAGAAATTAAGAATTCGAGGTAGAGAAGAGTGATAGAATCTGGGTGAAAGGGAGAGACAGAAAAAACACATGTTAAGCCTAATGGTATTAATCCAACCTTGAATAAAAGTAGCTTTTGTGGTTTTCTTTTACTTTATATGTCGGTTATAGAAAAGGTAACGTGTTTCTGAAAACAGTAGTTTGATTATTAAAAAAAACCCAACAACTTGAAGTAAAAGCAGGAGGCTGACTGAAAGTATGAGCCTAAGACTCATGGTGCCTAAGATGTTATTTAAGAGCAGCAGAGGAGTTACCTTTGTGTTAGATGTATCTGAACACCAGGTTTGGAACTGTAGAATCATATGCTGAAGACATGTTATGTGAGGAGCAGCTGAGGGACCTGGGGTTGTTTAGCCTGTGGAAAAGGAGGCTCGGGAGAGACCTTCTCGCTCTCTACAACTCCCTCAAAGGAGGTTGTAATGAGGTAGGGATCGGACTCTTCTCCCAAGGAACAAGTGATAGGATAAGAGGAAATGGCCTCGAGCTGTGCCAGGGAAGGTTTAGGTTGGACATTAGGAACAATTCCTTCCCAGAAGGGGTTGTCAAGCCCTGGGACAGGCTGCCCAGGGCAGTGGTGGAGTCTCCATCCCTGGAGGGGTTTAAAAGTTGCTTAGATGTGATGCTGAGGAACATGGTTTTGTGGTGGGTTTAGCAGTGCTGGGTTAACAGTTGGACTTGATCTTAAAGGTCTCTTCCAACCAGAACAATTCTATGAGGGACTTTCTATCTCATATTTACAGTAAAATATTTTTTTCTGCATTGCAATACTTTGTGTGGCTCCTTCTCCATGAAGTTACCCAGTTTCTTCATGTCATCAAAACCATATTGACCAAATTTCCTTTTATTTCTGATACCTGTTTATACCCCCACTGCTGTATTTAGAAGCCAGGGGTGGGGAGTGCTCTGCTGTGGGTTGGGTGGTTGGTGGGTTGGGTGGCTTGGTGGGTTGGGTGCTTGGGTTTTCCCCTCGCTACGATTTCCACCATCGGCTCCAAAACATTCCTTCAGCTGCAAGACTCGGGGTGAAGCTCTCCCGAGGAAGGAGGAAGGTCACACTCATTTCCCTGGCAGCGTGGGGTGGTTGTCCCCCTCCTCCAGCAGGGAATGGCCATGGAGGCGGCCTCCAGCGTTGCCATGGCAATGGGCTGTTGGTCGGTGACACGCATGCGTGAGGAGTGGGGGGAGCGAGCACAGAGCGGGGGGCTTGGCCGGCGGCCAGGGGAGGTTCGCCAGATGCTTTCCAATGGGCTGTCCCTTCCCTTTGCCTTCCGTGTAATGTCTGGGGTGGTGGTTTGTTAAATGTTGGGTTGTTGGGTTGTTTTTTGTTGGTGTTTTTTTTTTTTATTGATTTTTTTTTTTTTTTTAAATGTGGAAGAGAATGTAAGTAATGCCGTCTAACTGCGGATGCCGCGCAGGGCGAGAGAAAGCGAGGAGATATTTGGAAGTCAGGCTGAAATATGTGCAGGCAGTGGGCAGATTAGGTAGGAAGGAAGTAAAACCATTTTACATTTGAAAGAATGCAGCTCCTAGGTAAGGATTCTGTGTTTTAATCTCTGCTGTTAACATGGTTGTTAAGGATGGGGATGGGACTGAAGATTTCTGAGCTGGGAAGTGGCTGATGGAGCATGCAGGCAGGGTAGATCTTTCCAGGTTTTTTAAAAAAAAAAAAGACAATAAGAATCTATTTTTAGTGTTAATTTTATGCCTTGATAACAGTGTTCTGGAAAATGGAGTGGATGTCTGTGTGAGAATAATGGTATGATTAGATAAATATAAGGATAAATGTGTGGAGAATATAAAATCCTCTGGGGTTTTTTCTCTGTTTGCAGTGAAAAGGACTGAATAGGCCACATTTTGCAGGGTGTGAACTGTTGCAGTCTGTGTTGGTCTGTGTGTATGAACGTTGGTTAAAATTGCAGAGTATCAGTCACTAAAAATCAAGGATTGCTATACCAGTTTTCTAGTATCCATTTTTAATATCATTTTTCATGGCTGTTTCATAAAAGTGCTGTGTGTTTCAAACAAAGAAGGGGGAGGGGGGAAGCTTGGTGGTTTTAAAAAAAAAAAAAAAAAGGCATTCCTGTAAAAGAAATAGAGGTTATTTTTAAAGAATAATCTAAATGTAAGGTAGCGAAGCAAAGGATTCCAGACAGGTAGACGTGCTGGTAGGAGAAGCTGTAGAATCCATTATTTCCAGGTGACAAGTAGGCATGTAAAAAGAAGGTGAGCATCTTCATGCTGAAGCTATGTAGCAGAGGATAGATATCAATCTTTTTAGATTATGTCAGAGCAGAACTGTCGTGCCGGCCCATTGAAGCAAATTCCTGATTCAACTGTTACAATACATATTCTTATTTTAATTATGGGCCCTGCTAGATATTGCAATTAGACAGCGTTTAGGGAATTGATCACGATTTCTTTTTTCTTTTCCCTTAGAAAGGCAGTAATACTGGTTGCAGAGAGTCGACAAGCAAATGATTTTTTTATTTTCTTTTTTTTTTTTGCCTTTGACTACAGATGTTGAATTACTCAAATCTTGCCTTTACATTTTTTAGAGATTCTCCTTTCTAAATAAATAGCTTCCGTCCACCTTCTCCAGCATATGCTCAGTAGACCTTTTGCTTCAGAACTGCAGATTGTTATGTTACTAGAGATGGGAGGGGGATTTTAAACATTGTTTTCCCCCCCATCTTCTGAAATGCACAGCAGCTTGGCTGTCAAGGCCTGGCCAGCTGCTGCCCAGCCATGATAGGCCTTCTTTAAATCAATCAAGTGGACACAGCCCTACTTAATATATAATGAGACGATAAAGTCACTCAGAAGAGTCTAATTCTGGGAAGGGAAAGGATCCTGTTTTTCTGAAGTAAGATCTTTTATAATGATAATGGAGCAGAGAGATCTACTGTAGCTGGTGATAATAGATCCTACCATTTTTCCAGTAGCTGGGTTAAAATTTGTAACTGTTTTGACAGAGACTGTCCTTGTAATTGTGCTGCCTTTCACGACATCTGAAAGAGGGTGGTGGAATTGGTACAACAAAGCTTTCAGGCTTGACATGGTTGTTCTTTGCTGGCTTTGGTAAGCTGAGGAGTGGCACCAATATGGTGGTGGTGAGGTGCTAATCCTCCTCATCAGTAGTAAGCCACTTGTGTGCTCCAGGACTGACTCCAGAGGAGGACAATGTGGAAATGGCTTGTCGCTGACTTTAACAGGGATTGTGTTACAGTGAGTTGCTCAGCATGCTCGAATTCTTGGATTTTTGGCAATAATTGCAATATATGGTGCATTTTAGGATTACTTCTCACCATGTCAGGTTTGAGTAACAGAAGAGATACTGCTTGTGTCATAAAAAGTGAAAAAATCCATAAGTGCTGTAGAAAAAAAATTATTTATCAAATGAAAATTTAAATAATTACTCAATTGGTTTGAATCCAGGTAAAAATCTGGGTACTGCTTTTGGTTTTTACCTAGTTTTCCACATGTCAGAATAAGAGAATTAACTGTGAGGGTACATCTGGCAGTTAAAGAATGCGCTGCAGCTAAAAGAATTAGAAAATATGAACTCCAGTATCTCCACATAGAACATTTGGAACATTGCCTGATTTTTACTAAAAATCAGATCATACTTGCATTGTATTTGCTTTTATTTGAGTTGCTCTGTGAGGGAAGAAATCATACCTGTTTGTTTCTTAGGATTAAATAGTCAAATGCACTTTGTTTTACAAGGGAACGTGCAGGCAACAGTTGGTTTTGCCTCTCAGTCTCCGTGCAGGCCATTCTGATTCCTAAAAAATCAAGATTTTAACATACAGGTACTTCAAGAACATGTACTGAAATTATATTTAATAATTACATTCACATAAGACCAGAGTAAAAGGAGGAATTTGGTCTTTACCCAAGTAACAAGGGATAGGCAGAGAGGAGACGGCCTCAAGTTGTGCCAGGGGAGGTTTAGATTTTGGATAATTGGATATCAGGAAGAACATCTTCACTGAAAGGGTTGTCAAGGCCTGGCCCAGGCTGCCCAGGGCAGTGGTGGAGTCCCCATCCCTGGAGAGGTTTCAAAGCCATGGAGATGTGGTGCTGAGGGACGAGGCTTAGTGGTGACCTGGCTGTGCTGGGTTAATGGTTAGACTCGATGATCTTAAAGGTCTTTTGCAACCCAAGAGATTCTGTAAGTTTCAAAATTGTATCTTTTTAGAATATCAAGAGCTGGAAAAGGGAGTTTCTACCTTACCTGTAGAATTGGTTATAACACCATCTTTTAGAGACTCTTTTAAGTTATCTATGTCCCTTTTAATAGCACTTCCTTGTTCTTTCACTTTTTTTTTCCCCTAATTGAACATGTCAAAAATGTTCAGAAAAGAAAATCAAGCTAGCAGGTCTCCATACCTCTCGTTGAGGAAAGAGTTTTAGCACGTCCAGGTATATGCGCAGAGGAATTTTCTCTAAGTCTTCTTTTTGACAGTCACATGAACAGATGTGTGTTTAGTATGTTTAATAGCCTGCGTTTATTTAAAGTTTTGGGGGTTCTTGCATCACAACAGCATCAAGAAACATCAGCCGCGGTAACTTTACATTGCTGAGCAGGGAAAATGCCAGAAGCATTTTCCAACGTACCTGTTCTGCAAAGAAGCAAAGATTTCAGGTCTCACGATAAGTCATTACCATATGTTTTATTAGCACTAACTTTATAAAGGAAGGATGAGTTTATGAAATCCACGATGTGTTTCAGGAGGCCGGAGATTCCTACAAAGGTTCAGTAGTCATCTATTAAAATGTTTACATTTTGCTTCAATAGTTGTTTCCCACATAGCCTTTTCTCTAAGGGACTGCGGGAGACCACACAAGACATCCAAATGGTCCATTTTTGTTGCAACTTCTGTGTGTTTTAAGGTAGTATTGAAAAAGCTGACGCTAAAAGTTAAACAGAGGAACTCAGTCATTTCAAAGTTAATGACGCATGGTATCCAGAAACAAGTGCTTCATTTACATATATAAAAAAAAAAAAACCCTAAGCAGCTGTGATGTGTAATATGCAGAATAGCCTTTAAAAAAATAGCCGAATGTTGCTTAGCTAATCCATCCTTCTCGTGTGTGCGTGCATTTGTGGGAGTTCTGGCTACTGTGCAGCGTGGCCTGCATCATACCATGCTTGTGTGTTCTTTACAAAGACTTTCTTGCTCACGATTTTACACTAACAAACACTCTCGGAATATTCCTCAAAGAGGAGCGAAGAAGTTGCAAACTGAGGCGCAGCTCGAGTGAGTCACGGAGGATGGTTGAATTCCTGGTTCTTGATGATAGAAATTAACATTTTAAGATCACTTCCAGCACCACAGGCTGTAAAGCTTTTAACTTGTTGCAATCAGTTTAATTCTTTTCATTTCCTTAATTAGTGTTCAAACTCGGCATCGGAAAGCAAATGTGCAAGTGATGAAAACACATTTAAGTACTCTGAAGCAACAAAATTACGTTAATTCTAATTCTGGCAGCTTGTCTTGATCACATACTCATCCGAACTCCAAATCCTGTACTCGTTGTTCTTCCTCTTAGCTTCCATTTATTTCACTGAGGAATTTATGGTATTATTAGTCTATTAATAACATAAAAAAGGGCAAGTGTAGAGTCCTGCACCTAGGGAGGAATAAACCCCTGCACCAGTACCGGTTAGGGGTTGACCTGCTGGAAAGCAGCTCCACGGAGAAGGACCTTGGAGTCCTGGTGGACCATAAGTTAACCGTGAGTGTGCTCTTGTGGCCAGGAAAGCCAATGGCATCCTGGGGTGCATTAGGAAAAGTGTAGCCAGCAGGTTGAGGAAGGTTGTCCTCCCCTTCCACTCAGCCCTAATGAGGCCACCTTGGGAGTGTTGTGTCCAATTCTGGGCTCCCCAGTTCAAGAGAGACAAGGAACTACTGGAGAGAGTCCAACAGGGGCTATGAGGATGATGAAGGGACTGGAACATCTCTTAGGAGGAAAGGCTGAGAGCCCTGGGGCTGTTTAGCCTGGAGAAGAGAAGGCTGATGGGGCATTTGATCAATGCTGATCAATATCTGAAGGGTGGGTGTCAAGAGGATGGGGCCAGACTCTTCTCGGTGGTGCTCAGTGAAAGAGAG
>JAVSBS010011031.1:21328-39138 GCA_033124195.1 Coracias cyanogaster
AACACAAGAAATTCCACCTCAACATCAGGAAAAAAAACATCTTTCCGTGAGAGTAACGGAGCCCTGGAATATGTTGCACAGAGAGGTTGTGGAGTCTCCTTCTCTGGAGACTTTCAACACCCGCTTGGATGCAATCCTGGGCAACCAGCCTTGGGTAACCCTGCTTTGGCAGGGTGGTTGGATGAGATGATCTCCAGAGGTCCCTTCCAACGCCCAGCATTTTGTGAAAAACAAGATCTGTCCCTTCTACCTGAGCCACGTATTGATTGAGTTTATGGTGCCTGTGCTCGTAAATAGAGATTCATTCTTTGTTTTGTAGAAGAAACTGTTTCATCCCCTGTGCTCCCACTCAGCCCTGCAGGTTACCATCCACAGAAGCTTTAACGTTTGTCTGTGGAGTAAACACTGAGTCAGGGCAGCAGAGCTGTATTCTTGTTTAAAACCACACTAAAGACAGAGGCAAAACTCATGGTGAATAAAATGGCTTCAAACCCAACGAAGCAAAGCCAGTTACAAGTTCTCAGCAAGTTTCTGTGGGCTTTATGTTGTTGGTCGTTATTCTCAAAAGAATTTTGAGAATATGAAATTTTGAGAAAATGAAATACTGGAACACTGTTAGTATAGCCTGGAAGGCAGTAAGAAATTGAGCTGGGAGAGGAATATGTGGCTTAGACAGAGATCCTGTGTGTGTTGGTGATTTCATTGTTTTACTGTTTACAATATTCTCTAATTGATGTGACCTCTTAGAAAGGAAGAAAAAAATCTCAAAGCCATAAAATTTCCACATTTTCATTACAAGCAAAAAAGGGCCTCTTGGAGATTCTTTTTTTTCTTTCTGTTTTTTAATTAAATTCAGCCTCTCACACTGAAACAAAAGTGGCATTTAGTTATGACGATTGGGTGAACACCAGAAAGGTCTCAATTTTGAATTCGTGCACTTAAAAATTTCATGTTGTTTTGCCTCTCCCTTGGACTTACCTTTGGCTACAATCTCCCTTTTTTGCAACACCGGTATAGGAAAAACTTGAAATGGAGAGACAGAACTCCCAGGAGAGAATCGTGGAATCATTAAGGTTGGAAAAGACCTCTAAGATCATCAAGTCCAATCGTCAGCCCGACACCACCATGCCCACTAAACTATGGCCTGAAGTGCCACCTCTACCCATTTTTTAACACCTCCAGGGGTGGTGACTCCACCAGAACTAACTTTGAACATTTGACACTGAACTTACTTATGCCCAGTCTAAAATGGGCATAAGTGTCTGGATAGGAGAAGAAAGTTTTGGAGGGTAGCAGTGTCATCCGGGTGCCTGCTGGGAAGAGATGCTGGGAATTTTCACTCTCCAGTCCCTCACTGGTGGTGAACACAGGTTGCAGCATCAGCATGCCTGAGATGTTTTCTTGACTTTGGGTGCAGTTATTAAGGTTGCTGATACAGCAGCTTAAATGATGGTTGATGTATGTAAAATACAACTCAACTCTAATAGGGAGCAGTAGACTCTCCTGGGAAATCGGGATGTCCAGGTACAAATTGATAACTGTGATGAAACTTGACCTTTTATAAAAATCTGTGTATCTTAATGCTGCAATAATCATATCTATGAAGGGTTGGTCTTTCTCATTTTGGCCAGCAGCAAAAGAAGACTTTGAAAGAGCAGATACATGATTTGTTCCTCGGTGACCATCGTTCGGGTCTATTTCCAGTCACATCTCAGAAGGATTTGGTGTCTTCTCTGGCGCTGGTACCAGGCATGGTTCAGACGCTCTCTGTCAAGGGGTGCTACCTGGCTCATAGCGATCAGCAGAAGAACTTGCAGGGGGCAGGATGTCCCTCAGAGGTGGATGAATGTTGCAGTTGGGTTTTATGCCCCTGTCGTATAATCATACGAAGCTTTTCATCTTTCCTTTTTGCTTTTCTTCAGCTGAAAATACGATGTATCAGTGAAACAGTTAACGTTCTCTCTGCAAAGTGCTATTTCTAACTCACATTTCTGCTGTGCTGACCTGCAGTTCTGGTTTGGCATTATGCCCACGTAAGAGGTTTGAATTCAGCTCTTCACAAGTATTTCTAAATGTTTACTGTTAGTTAGATCTATTTAGTTTGAGTCGCGTTGCCTTTAATCAGTAAACGTCACCGTAGATGGTAGAAATTTCTCGATCTCAAGTTGGGTCGCAGTCTAGATGGAGCGCAAAAAGCTGCGGTTTCTATAGCAATAATTCATTTGTTAACCTGGAAGAAGAGACTAATTCTGTAGAGAACTGTGAACCTTTAGCGCATCAATCCCTACAATATGCCGTGTGAGCAAACGGTAGCTGATGCTGTATACCGGTGTTGTCCTCCTGCGTTGAATTGCTTCCAATTATTTCCCGAGGAAAAAAAATAGGCAAATAAGAGACAGATACTGTCTCTGCCTGATTGTAGGTGATCCCTGTTGGGCTTTGCAGCTCTGCACGCACGGGAGCAGCCAGGGCTGAAATGCGTTCTGATGCCGGGTGGATTGTGTTCCGGTTAACAAGGCAGGAGCACGTACATTTACATTTCGCTGCCTCTCTTCCTGCCTGGGAGCTGAACGTTTACAGAATGCAGACAGGGCTGAAATTGAAATTGCTATTCTGGTTTCCTTCTGGAACTGCTTGTGACTTTTCTGTTATTTTTAATAATTTTTTTTGACACGTACTGTACGTCTTTCCTTCAAGACAGCTGCGGTCTTCCTTGTGCAAACTGCCTCACCAGCAATCCCTGCGATTGCCAGGCTGGCAGGAAGAAAGTAGCATGCGTAAAGCGTTGCAGAGAAAAGATTTATTTATTTATTTATTTATTTTTCACCTCCCCGGTCTCTGTTAGCATCTCAGAATTCCATGACATATATGTAGGTATGTAGATATTATTTCCCTGCACCTAATAAATGTACTTTATTTTCATGGTTTTCCCTGGAATAATATAAAATCTCTATTTCCCACAGTGGACTGCTTACCATAAAGTTCCTAAGTGCGTAGCTCTTTAAGGGTTTCAGTTGTAAAGATGAAACTAAGGAATTTATAATAATAAATTATGGCAATATGTGTTCAGGGAATTATGCAAGTGACTGTGAAGTGTTTCAAATATGAGCTGAAATCGAGTGTTGGAGCTTAATCACAAAATGAATACAGTCTGGAGCATCCAAACCAGGAACGGTTGGAGAAAGAATGCTCTCTTGGAGAAAGAATGTTCTGCAACCTTAGCTATAGTTGGGCTAAGGAAGAGGAGTTAAACAAAGAACCCTAAACAAGGAAAAAAAAAACCCCAACAAAACACAAAAAGAACCAAACCCAAAACCCTAGAGTTCCTGTGAAATGCTTCAGTTCTGTAAGTAACAGACCTTTTCTGTATTAGAACAGTATGTTACGTATATCAGTGTTTTCAGTTTGAGACTTGCCCTGACCTGCACATCTTAGGAGGAGAAGAGGAAAATGCAGGTCAGGGAAAGTCTCCATCCCCTGAGTAAACTCTTTCACCGTTCTTTGGGTGCAGGGCCACATGGGCGGTGATGTGGGTTTAGTTCTTGCTGTTGGGCTTTTGCACAAATGAATTGTTACTTTGCGTGGTTTGTGTTTTCATTATCACCGCCTTTGTTTTCACAGCCTGAGGAAGAGCTTGATCCTGAAGAGAGGGACAACTTCCTCCAGCAGCTTTACAAGTTTATGGAAGACAGAGGTAACACTGAATTATTATTTTTTTTAATTTTAAACTATTTATTATTATTTAATCTCAAGTCCACTTTTTTAATGGCTTTTAAAAATTGCTTTTAAATGTAGTGGATCTTATTACATTCGTGAAAAAAGATAATAACTAGTCCTGGTGCAAGGAAAAACACTGTTCCCCATTTTCGCTTCCAGTACTTTGAAGCACAGCGCATAAAGGAAACTCGGATTCTTCCTGTGGTGTTTTGGTTTTGCTTTGCTTTCACAAAACCCTTGTTATTATGTTAACAATCCCTGTTAAATAAGCTCTTGGTTGCCTTCTTGTTGTGACAGCCACGGCTGCTGTTAGTCTCAGGCTGGAACCTGAGGAGGCAATTCGGGGATGGTGAAATTCAGCCAGCAGAGAGTGGGAGAGGTGCCACCTTCCAGTCTCCTCACAGAACCGTCTCAATCGCGCGCAGAT
This sequence comes from Coracias cyanogaster, assembly GCA_033124195.1. Taxonomy (NCBI): domain Eukaryota; kingdom Metazoa; phylum Chordata; class Aves; order Coraciiformes; family Coraciidae; genus Coracias; species Coracias cyanogaster. The sequence continues at coordinate 25,473 of JAVSBS010011031.1, forward strand.
GTGGCAGCGATACTCACCTGAAGAGACAGCTTAAAGGATTTTGCTTTCTCCTGTATCTAGCGCAAGGAAATAGCATATCTTAAATGTCTGTCTTCACAGAATTAGGTGAGACTGGAATAAACTGGGAGAAAGTCTTGGTGTGAGACGTATCCTGGAAGTGCGCGCACCGTGTGTAGAGAGCAGGATGGGATGTACCTGCTGACTGGGGAGAACTGTCGTTGCATAAGCTGTTTGCATTTGCAGTTACAATGAGCCTGACGCTAAAATGGAAGGTTTCCTGTTCCTTGGCTGCACACACACACCCCCTTCAATCCTCCCATCCTCCTCTTTTTTTTTTTTTTAAGTATACTTCAGCCTGGAAATAGTTTTATCTTCATTTACTCATTTTGCTCATGAATTCGCTGTTTGAATTGGTGTTAATCCCTTATTGGGATTGGTGGAGGTATTTCACAAGTGCAACAACTGCCTTTTTACTTTATTTTTTTTTCCCTTAACAAAAGTTACCTGAATGATATTTCCGGAGCAACACCTAGTTCCACAACTGGCGATGTACTTGAATTTGAAATAACTAGAGCCAAGAGGAAAATGGAAAGTGCACATAGCGTCCCAATATTTCCCCCTTTCTTTATCTCGGGTTTTAAAATCAGGTGGGGTGAAATCAAGTTGCCTTTGTCAAAGAGGTGCTGCGTCCCTGTTCATGAGGCGTTAAGCACAGAATTGTAAAAAACCAGCTCCAAGTCTGCCCAGTTCTTATCACAGGTTTAGAAATTAATTGTATATTATAGCAAATTATACTGGAGTTCATCCAGTATCATGCTGAGGCCTCCTGTGTATAACTGGTGTTTCTGAGCGTAACCTGCCTTGGGGGATAAGCGGCTGCGTCAGGGGAAAACAAAACCCCTTTGCTGCTGGACTAATCCACAGTTTTCTTCCTTTTCTCTTAGCCTGCTTCTTCCCCCTTTTCTGTTATCCTCCTTCCTCACTCCCTTTCTTAAGCACTCTTAGACTATGAACTGAATAGAAATCACGTCAGGGACTTGTTAGAGGTGAAAGAACAAAGCGTTTGTGCAGCGAATTAGAAGACTCAGTCCAGAAACTGTTCTTTAAGCCAGGACGTGGACTGAGCAACCGACAGGACCTTCCCAGGGCTGGGTCTTTCCCCCTGCCCGTCTACTTTTTCTGGTTTTCCTCTGTCCTTATCACAAGATTTCTGTTGCCACCAGATTTGTTCTACGTTCTGTTCTCTCAGTGCGCATGTTTTGATTTGTGTAATCACGACAGTATTCCCAAAGTCCTGTAAAATTATTTTAATGATTCCAAATCTAATTGCGTGAAGACGAAGGAAGATGAGAAGCAGCAGGGAAGAGGTTGATACTCTTCCTGGCTGGGAGGAATCCTGTCTATGTACACAGCCGCTCACCCCAGGTCACTTCAGGTTTCTCCTTTTGCAATTATTTATTGTTCTGTACATCATTGCCACTCAGCCGATTGGAGTTCTTTCTTTTTCCTGGAACTTTCTGAAACATTCATATCCTGTGAGGGCTTTGTGCTTTTTCACGTACATCTAAGATGTATCTTAGAACTATTAAATACAGATTTTAAAATGTAGAAAGATATTAGTAATCAAATGTATGCTAAAGGAATGGCAGAAGCCGTTTGCTGTTCTTTGTGATAATTGTTCTTCCTCCTTTGTTTTCTTTAGGTACTCCTATCAATAAACCACCTGTTCTGGGTTACAAGGACCTTAATCTCTTCAAACTCTTTAGACTGGTGTATCAGCAGGGTGGGTGTGACAATGTAAGTGTTGGATGTTTCCTGAACAAGGGCGGTGCCTTGTCGCTGTGTTAGAGAGCGTTCCTTTGATGTTCTTGCTTAACAACACCTAAAAACTTCCTTTTCTTCTTCTTTTTTTCCCCAAAGATTGAGAGTGGTGCTGTATGGAAGCAAATTTATATGGACCTTGGCATTCCTATTTTGAACTCAGCTGCTTCCTACAATGTAAAGACTGCTTATAGAAAGTAAGTTCTTATGTTGCGTAACGGTGAAAACATTTTTTGCCTTTTTTTTTTTTTTTTTTAGTAGCACGTACAATTTTCAAGCAATTTTTCCGATAGTTTAGTGAAAGAGTAGTTGACGTTATTCAGTTAATGAGCGGTTCTAAGTGTTTTCCAGTGCTGAGGATTAAAACAGCAGAGGAAAGAAGAGAGCGCTCAGGGCTGCAGAAGTTCCTGTGGCTCTAATACATTAGAATTCCACTCAGCTGCTTATCAAGAAACATTCACCTTCAGCGTGTGATGATGCCATTTCGGACCAGAACAGTAAAATTTGCAAAAAAAAAAAAGCTTTGGCAAATTCAGCTTTGCGACTCACGGTGATTCCCGAGAGCAGACTCTGTCCACAGCTGCGCGCTCATCGAAGTCTGTAGACGCTGCACGCAGTGAGGGGAATTTCCTACCAGTTTCTTTAACTTCCTGAAACATTAAGGGAGGTAGACATGTTTCTGATCGTGTATTTAAATATCATCTTTGTGGAACCTGTAGAATAACGGGTTTAGGGCATAACTATGTACGCTGCTATGGTGGATGGGGCAGTACTGAGCTGTGAAATCCCTGCTTGTAATGAAAATACCTAAATCTGATTCGGATCCCTGGTTTTGCGTTGTGTTTTAACTTTTGAAAAGGAATCCTTTTAGGAGTGACACTCTTCAAGATCTTTTTCTAAATAAAGGTTATTTTTGTTATTTGTTCTCCTGGAAGTTTAACAAGAAACAATTGGGCTTTTTGAGTAAAAGGGAAGAATTGAGGTTCTCTTGACTCGAACCTAAGGAAATTAGGCTGGTTGAATAGGGATGGCTCATAACTCATGGTAATGTTGATGAAGACGAAAATATTCAGCCTGTCTTCAGTGGGATTTGAACTGGGCCCATATTGAAGGTCTGTATTTTACAGAGAAGAGTATTTATCATAAAAAGAGCATTTACCAAACATATCCTAGGTTGCCGTAAGGGTGGAAATGATTATATTGTCTGGACACATGCTAGTATGTTGTAACTTGGATATTTATGCTTTGAGTAATAAACTAGTTCGTATTTCTCTGGCCCGTAATGGACTGGAGAGTGCACACAGGCAGTTACCAGAGAACAAGCTGCTGCACGGCAATTTGTTACCGTCAGGGAGCTGATTTTTATGCCCATATTCTAATAGGAGGCTGGTTTTAGCTGTCGTCGTGCATTTGCGCAGCAGTCGACGCGTTCTTAGGCGTTACCGTCATGAGTTCTTAATTATACGGGGATGAAGTTAAAGTTGTGGGAAGACCTGGGCTTACTCTTACCAGTTAACTTGTGTGCGTAATTGTTTCACTTCAGAAATCTTCTCTGACTTTTTGTGTTTATTTAGGCTTGTTCCGTGTGGTGGTTTATTTGTCCTGAAGTTACTGCTCCTCTTGTTTTTCTGTAAGCAGGAAAGATAGGTTTTATGCATTCCAATAAATAGAAAATACTAAATATAAATGAAATTTCATTTGTATCTGTAGGTATCTTTATGGTTTCGAAGAGTACTGCCGCTCTGCAAACATTCAGTTTAGGACCATCCATCACAATGAACCAAAAGTGGTAGAAGACACACAGAAACACGTGGAACCAATGGAGGAAAGTGTAAAAGAGGAACAAAAAATGCCCCCAACAGAAGTTAAAAAAGAAGCAGAAGAAAATTATTCCAGCAGTGAAAGTGAAAAAGAAGAAATAGAACTAAGATCTCCGCGGGTAAGTGGTTTGAACTGATTTCTATTTAGCACTTAACAAAACCCCTTTGTGTTATGAGTTTTCCCCGGAGGAGTGATTGTAGGTTTGAAGCCCTGCGCTTGTAGGAGCTTAGGGCAGGGCTCGGCAAAGGCAGAGCTGCTGTTAACCGTTAATTATGTTCTACCTGGGAACAGCATCATTTGAAAAATGATTATTTCTTCATATTCGAAGCCATCGACAGGATTTGCTGAGTCCGTGTTGGATGTCAGGAACGTTTCGATTCAGGGCTGGCCCCTCAGAGCTGTGTGTCATCAGCAGGACAGGCTGGGCGCGGGTGAGAATTCCCACAGGCACATGGAATCTGGAGGACTATCAAGGGCCTGCTACAGCTTCCAGAATCATGGGAAGACTCATTTCTCCAAGTTGTTTTTTATCACAGTGTCTCTTCTTTTAATAAAAGAAACAGCTGCGGTTTTACAGCATGTAGGCAAAAGTAGAGGGAGGAACACTCAAGTTTTGTCTTCATCTTTTGAAAGCTGTAGAGGTGAGGGTTGGTTTAGTAGTTACATAGATGAGGCCAGTGACCCATCAGCTCATGGATACTGATGGAGAAGACAAGAATATTTTAAAGATATTTGAATGGGACTCTGTAGCACTCCTGTCAAATCTGCTAAAAGGCCATTTTCTGTTCCTTAAGAAAGCATGATTATTGAAGGACAAGGAATTGCTGCTTCTTAAATTGTTCAAGTTACAAGGATTCTGTTCAACTAAAGTGTAATTCTACTAAAGTACTTCTTGCAAACCACCTTTTCAAGCAATATATGGCCTTTTAAATTAATGAATGAAAAGACGTACCGTAAACACAAGTTTAGATTTCTGTTACGTATTGTATTTCAGTCTAATTGCAGGTGTGTTTTCCAAGCTGTATCAGCCTTTTTGAACTTTGTGGCGTGCCATTAGCTTCGTTGTTAATTTGTTATTTATTGGTTTTGGAGAAAACTGGTGAGAAGATAAAGAAATGGAATTCTTTAGGCTATCTGTGTTAATTTGTTCATAACTAAATATTATTTATGTATTTTATTACTTTATTAATCCAGTCACTTGCTATCTATTTATGAATTATTATTTTTCTGAAGGATTTACCATTATACTACCGTGAATTTTAATTATTATAGTGCCTTCATTACTGTCGTAATTGGATGGCTTCTGGATAATTAATCCTGCATTCATAATGTATTTTAAATGTTCTGATTACAAAGCAATGACCCTATCAAGAGCCTTCCAATAGTAAAATGAGAAACCTGGACTAGATCCTCAGGTAGATTGCAGATAGTTCCAGACAGCAATTGTCTGGCTACTAAAAATACCTTTTAAAAATGCGACATTTAAGAGTTTTTCTAAAGCTGACAAATTTCTGGTGTGGGAAATAACAGGAGGCTGTCGGGATTGAAGATGCTGAACGGAAGATGCCTCCTGCCAGTAGTCCTGTAGGACCACTTTAATTCATGCTATTGCTGTAGCTGAGCAGGGCAGTTTGGCCCTTTCTGTCAGGGCAACAGTCCTTTCAGCTCCAAACGAATGTCCTGAAATCCTCCAGAATTTAATCAGAAGCTTGTCCTCTTTATCCCAAACCGAGCCAAATGGTTTTATTTTGCTTTTTTCCTCTATAACAAGACTTATAACTTATTATCTTAAGATTTTTAGAATACGTTGCTTTTTGGTGTCATCTCCAGCCTTTCTCTTGGGCGGGAAGAGCGTGTTTCACTTTTCAGTGAGATTCAGAGAGGCTGACAGGAATCATTAAACTGATCTTATTTTCTGTTCTAGGGACGAAGAAGACTTGCCCGCGATGCAACCCCCGCTAGAAAAGATAGTGAAGAGGATAAAACACAAGACAAATTAAAAGACAGCAACAAAGAAAACAAAGATATAGAGGAAACACCCGAGAATGCAGAAAAGAAAGAAAATGAAACTCCGCTAGGGAGAAAAAGTACACCAAAGCAAAAAGAGAAAAAGATGAAAAAACAGGAGGAGTCTGATAAAGAGTCAGATGAAGAGGAAGAGAGGCAGAGGGAGAGGTAAACATGAAATTCTATCACCTTCTTACAAGAGTGTCGTCGGCATGATTGAGCCATACTCCAAGCAGGAGCATACGCTCAGTTGGAGAGCTCGCCAGATAACGTGGAAATCAGGGACCTCCTTCACTCAGCCAGACAGGAAAGGGAAAGGTTTATTCCAAGCTTGCAGAGTCTGTTGGACTTTAAGGAAGCATCTTTTTCCAGTAGATGCCAGACAGTCTTTTTCACTTTCATTTTCTTGAAGGTCTTGCCAAGTTTGTGTCGGTGTTTTATGACACTGGTAGGTAAAGACACCATGTAGACCAGGCTGTAAGTGTAGAATCATAGAGTGGTTTGAGTTGGAAGGCACCTTAAAGACCATGTAGTTCCAACCCCCTGCCATGGTCAAGGACACCTCCCACTAGACCAGGTTGCTCAAAGTTTCATCAAAACTTGCCTTGAACACCTCCAGGGATGGAGCATCCACAGATTCCCTGGGCAACCTGTGCCAGCATTTCACCACCCTCATAGTGAAGAACTTCCTCCTAATTTCTAATCTAAATCTCCCCTCTTCCAGTTTGACTCCATTACCCCTCATCCCATCACTACAAGCCCTACAGTCCCTCCTCAGCTTTCTTGTAGGCCCCCTTCAGATACTGGAAGGCCGGCATGCCAGGTTCTGCGTGGATGGCGAGCAACTGTTTGGGCAGACACTTCTGGGCAGTTGAAATCTCAATGGAAAAGCGAGCTCCTCTTCTCCTGTGCTTTTGTTGAAGTGTTCAGTGACGGCTGGTGAACCTCCAGCTTGCTGGGTTTTGTCGTTACCTGAGGTGCTGCAGGCAGGCAGGGGATCAGCTAATAAAGCAACAAAGAAAGAGGAAGTTGAAATGAAACCTAGAGGTAGGTTGAAAAGGAGGAGATGGAGACACATGGAAGGTCAAAGGGAAAATAGCATCCAGAGATTAAGCTTGACAAGTTGAGTTGGGTTTATAGTCCTGATTACAAAGGAGTTGTGAGCAGGTGACTGACTAATTACCAGAGTAGATCTCCTTTTAGCTAACTTTGACTGTGGTCAAGGGCAGTGTCCTACCTGCTTAAGCTGGCTTGCCTACCTTGTTTTTCTTGTCCGTGTGGCTAAGTGGTGTGGACACAAGTTGATTCTGAATAAAGCCTGATAGAGGTATTGCATATTTTCTTCTAAAGAGCGTTGAGGACTGGGAAAAACACAGGTATTTTAAAGAAAACATGACTTTGAAGTCCAAAAAAACCCAACTTTTCAGTGCACCATAGCACGCAGCGATTCCTCACGTGAAGGTAGAGTGTGGGCGTGCTGCAGGTCACAGAGGTACCTCAGATGACAAAGGCATCAAAGGGTTTTCTTTATGTGGTGTGGATGGTGCTTGTCCTCTTCCTTTAATTGTTTGCCACAAGAAGATAGTTTATCTTTCACTGAAGGCCAGCAGATATATTTCATTAAAAGCAAACCCATCGTCTTTTCCAGTATCTTCTTTGTTGGGGGCTTTTTTGGAGTTTAACTTCTTCCAAATAAAACTTAGTTGAATTTCTATTATGCTAAATTCATTCTAAAATAGGGAGAGAAGTATAGGTAAAAATAGGTTGGATGGTAATTCTTGAATATATGTTTAAATAGGATGTTTAGATATTAGATATAGGTGTACTAAGAGGTAGATATAGTTAATAAGAGCAGTGGAGACACTTCTAATCTTGGTTAAACATTGTTGTAATCAACTTTTTTTGTGGTGTTTGTATCCAGGAGAGGATCCCTAAGAGGGCTACTCAAACTCAGGCACCCTCTTAGTAAACTGTAGCCTATTAAACAAAATGTAGAAGAAAGATTATTTTATTTTTTTAAATAATATGTCAAAATCAAGTCTATTTTAAAAACTGAAGTTAGTTCTTCCTGTCTTATTGCAGAGCCAAACACTGTCTTACGCTTCTTTTTATATTAATAAAATACTGATTTTAAAATGACCTTTAAGCTTTGGTAGTTGTACACCTAATTAATAGCATTTAAATTATAATTTTTCTGGATATATCTGTTCTCCTATTCTAAGTCCTGTTGTGGATCTTTTAAAAGCTGTGTCCAAGCTAGCTTCAGCGGCAGTGCAGGATGCAGAAATGAAAAATGCTTTTTTTTCTTGCAGCCGTTTTCTTTTATATTAGCGTGGTTACGCTAGTTAAATGTTCAAGCATTGTCACTAATTAACGGGCATTTTAAATCCACTTTACTGCAGGGAGGAAATTGAGAACAAAGGAGAATCAGAAGGTGAAGAGGATGAGGAGGACGCAGAACCCTGCCTGACTGGAACCAAAGTGAAAGTAAAATATGGACGTGGAAAGACTCAAAAAATTTACGAAGCCAGTATTAAAAGCACAGAAATAGATGATGGAGAAGTTTTATATTTAGTTCATTACTATGGTTGGAATGTAAGGTGAGGAAAACAAATTACCTTTCGTCTCTTTGTGAAAAAGGATTATTTGTAAACGAATTTTTGTTTTTAAGAAAAAAAAAAGAGTAATACAATCAGTGCCTTGGCTCCGAATGGAATTCTCAACAAGATAACAGGATCTGACGCCATTACACTTTCCGGTGTCAGTAACTTTGCCCGTGGTGCGACACTATTGCTTGAAATCTCAGAATATACTGGTCTGTTTCCAAGTTTCCATCTGGCTTGAAGTGAGTAATCCTCACAGGAGTCCCCCTGTAATGCATTGTGTCAGCGACTGTTGGCGCTGTCAGAGCGTTTTATCGAAGGGAGTCGTTGATAACGGTGAAGACATCTACAATTAAGCCTATCAAGCACGGCGGTTTTGGCAACAGAATTTATTCTTGTGTTGAATGTTAACTGCGATTATAAAGAACGGTCGTTACGTGTAGAGAGGGTTGGAGAGGGCCAAGCCACAAAGAACTACAGGAGAAGAATCATCGAGTGCTTCTCTTGGCAGCCGTGATTTATATTCAATAACGCTGCAGAAATGGCGCTTTTTTTGTTGCTCTTAAGAGCGCTGTGATTCCGTAGACAAAAATAGCACAAAATGGATCCATTTTAAAAGCAGAGCACTTCAAGTCTAGAAATTGAGATGTTCCAAATCGATTCCTCAGTAAACGAAGCAAATTTCTTTATGGGGCAACATCAAGTTTGTGTGTGTGGCAGGACCCTCCAAATACAAACGAGAACTTTTACCTTACTAATAACTCGGGGGATTTTGAGGAGCACCAGTGGTCTATTGGTGCTTTTCAGAATTTCACTCAGTTCCTTACTATAATTCAAAAACTTGACCTTTGGAAAAAAAGAAGTTTATTTTGCTGTTGAGGCCGTAAAACATCATCTCTATGATGTAAAAGAATTTGACAAATGTTACAGCGGACTCAGTCCCCTGAGTTCCAGGGCTTTGCTAGCAGGAGCCGGGGAAGTTTGCACCTCCATTCTCCTACCCCCATCAATTTTTTAACGGGCTAATCAATCTTTCTAACACCAGCCACTGTGTGTGTTTGTAGTTATATTAATAAGTATTTTCTGTAACTCAGTCTTTTTGATCCTCGTATTGCAAACAACCTTTTGATACGTAGCGGTAACAGTATGTTGTTAATCACTTTTAGATATGATGAATGGGTGAAAGCTGATCGGATTATCTGGCCTGTGGACAAAGGAGGACCAAAGAGAAAACAGAAGAAAAAAACAAAAGTAATGGTTATTTCAATAAGTTTCTTGTAGTAAAACACTTAATGACTGTCACTGTTCATTACTTAAAAAAAAAAAAACCAAAGTTATTCAGTCCACAGTCTAGGTTTTTAATGAAGTGTAGAGCAGAAGGAGAAACGGTTTGTGATCAGCAGCGAAAAATATTAACGAAAATGCATTGTTTTCCCCTCAGAACAAAGAAGACAGCGAAAAGGATGAGAAGAAGGACGAGGAGAAGCAAAAATCAAAGCGCGGGCGACCCCCTCTGAAATCTACTCTTCCATCGAACACCTCTTGCAGTTTATCCAAAACGCCCAATAGCGAAGGTAAATCAGGAGCCAGGAGTGCACGGAACAACTTGTCAGATTCCTCACCATTACCAAATGGAACAGAAGGTACATCTGGTGCACTCGTGGTCTGGCATGGACGTGCATGTAAACAGTGCCCTAACGACAGCTTCAGCGAGCACAGCGCTGTCGGCAGCTTTTAAAGCCCTGCTTAACCAGCCAGTGCACAAGCAGTCTAACAAAACTTCTGGCGCAGAGTTTACTCCATTAAAATTAATACTGTCGATTTTGATTTTAGCAACACCTCGCAGGCAGACGAGACGTAGCTCAGGAATGTTTGATTCTGATAGAGGATCAAACGGTGAGTGATCCCAGTCCTGTGTATGCTCTGAGGGGTTTTTTTTTAGTACCTTTTGGAAAAGAGGTTTGATTTTTATTTTTTACTTTTTCTTTGTTTGGTTTTGTTGTTTGTTTTTTTGTTTTTTTCTCCCTGTGAATTTTATTGAGGAAGCGGTTGAGCTGACACTGCTGAGGAGCACAGTTTGCTCACCGAAGAGCTATGGCGTGGAAATGACTCTGCAAGTCATTCCATGTTCTTCAGCCAGAGCTTTTCAGTCCTGACCTCTAACGGACCAAATCCAGTGCTCTAATGATAGTCTTTGGTGTGGTAATTAAATCCTCAACCCCAGCACTACATCGTCCAGCAGAGTTGTTAATTATAGAAAAATAGCAGCAATATTTTTTGGTCTTTCTAAGCCTCTATGAACAAGAACCTGAAGTGAAATCACTGTGTCCTTTTAGTAGAGGTCCCTGAATAATCTTCTGGTAACGTCATCACGCTTGCTCTTGGTGTGTGATTTGTTCAATAGTTTAGCCATGAAATGGCCATGTTGTGGCGTGGAAGGGCTTGGGGTAGGGTTTTTTTCTGTTTGCGGGTGCATGGAAGGGGGAGGAATCTTGGGTTTTGTTATGGCAGTTGGGGGAGGCAACATGCACAGGTTTCCCAGATCATGGGAATCCGTACATCTATTTTTGCTGCCATAAACTGTAATTTGTTTTATACTGGCTTGACTGGGAAATAGTAGTAGCAGAATCAGAGAGTATCTCAAGTTGGAAGGGGCCCATGGGGACCATCGAGTCCAACTCCCCACTCCTCGCAGCACTACCTAAAACTAAACCATGTGACTAAGGACATTGGCCAGATGCTCCTTCAACTCTGATAGTACTACCGCTAGCGTAGTTTCATAGCAATTTTGAGTAAAAATAACTAATAAGTGTGTTGAATAACACTGGATTTTTTTAAAGTTTATCGCAGACTGATGTTAATACCACAGATGATAGAAAAAGAGGGTTTTTTGTGGTAGAAAAAATAAACTGTGCTATAACTGATGACTTAAGGTGCTGTTTCCTTCTTTTTTTAAATTTTTTTTTTAGACTCTGGGTCATCTGACAGTGAAGCAGATGAGTCATCGGAAAAGAATTTGAATGAAGAATTTTCTCCAGAAGCTTCAGAACTGGAAAAAAGTGAAAAACTACATGATGAGAAGCTAGATGAAGAAACCCCAAAGATTCCTCATGCGTTGAAAGAAAATGACAGGACTCAAGTACAGCCACTAGAAACACTGAAACTGGAAGTTGAAGAAAGTGAACAAATTGTTCAGATTTTTGGAAATAAAACGGAACAAATAGAAGAAATCAAAAGAGAGGCTGAAAAATCACCTAAAGGGAAAGGGAGAAGGAGCAAGACAAAAGATCCCTCTTCAGAGAATGCAAAGATTTCCCCGGGAAGCCAAGAAGAGGTGGCAAATGAATCTCTTGCAGAACCTGAAAGATTAGACGTGTCTTCCTTGGACTGTAAAGAAATTTCCAGCACTACTGAAAGTGAAACAGAACCTTCTACAAAAGATAAGAAGCTTTTGAAAAGGAAAACTTTGGAACAGGCATCGCCTGAGAAGAGAAATCGCCGAGAGAGTGAGATGGAAGTGCCAAATATTGTATCTGAAGAGAGGACCGATGAATGTACTGGAGCAGAAGAATGTAGGGCGCTGAATGCCGAAGAGTCCCTCAGAACGGAAAATGAGGAAATGCCGTCGCTGGTGGCAGAATCTGTTCAGCACGGTCAAGAGCTGAGGAATGAGAGCTTTGAACGTCCCTCTGAAGAAAATGAGAATGTTCCCTTAAAAGATGAGGATGACACAATGCCTCAGATTGGTCCTGAAACTTTGCTGTGCCATGAAGTAGACTTGGATGACTTGGATGAGAAGGAGAAGAGCAGTAGTGAAGACACAATATCAGAAAAGCCAGACCCTCATGCTTCACATTCAAACCCATCTGCCTTACCCCCTGCCGTCCAGTCGAGCTTCTCAGTGGCCTCGCCTCTTACTCTGAGTCAGGATGAATCGCGCAGTATCAAGAGCGAAAGCGACATGACCATCGAAGTTGACAGCGTGGCAGAAGAGTCGCAAGAAGGTCTCTGCGAAAGCGAGTCCGCTAAAGGGTTTGAAGCCAGTACGACGTCAAGCAACTGTAGCATAGCCATGCAAGAGAGAGAGATGGGAGAGAAAGGTGAGCGTCCTGCGGAAGGGCCTTCTCTGCGGTAACCATTTCTGAAGTCTGGTATCACTCTGCTAAAAATCGCTCGTTCACTTTGTCTGCTGATTTTAAATGTCTCTGGTGGAGGAACTGACCAGAGCTTGTTAGTAGCTTGTTTGTAAAAAGAGCTTGTTAGTGGCAGAACTATTTGAGGCATCTTGGTTTTTTTTTTCTTCTCATTTAGGTCAAAAAAGACCGAGTGACAGCAATAGTGGAACACTGGCAAAAAAACAAAAGCGTACTCCAAAGCGAACAAGTGCTGCGGCCAAAAATGAAAAGAATGGAACAGGTACATTCCTGGAGGGGGAGAGGGAGAGGTGGTGCTCGCCTACCAACACGTACGAGGGCCCAACGTTCTCCCTGTTACTCGTGATTTCTGCAGGATGCGACTTCCTTGTCAGGGTTTTTCCTTGTTCTTCATGATGATTGTTGGCTGCTAACTGGGGAGAACGTACTGGCTGTGCGGTAGCAGCGTTACTGGGAAACCTCTTGCCTATTTTAAATCAGTTTGTTAGGAAAAGCTTTTAATAATTGTGTATATTAACATTTACTAAATATTGAGTAGGAACATTGGAATATTGAATAGAAATATTGAGTAGAAACATCTCCTTTTAAAGTCTTACAAACAGGTGTTTCTCATGGGGAAAAATACGTTTATGAAGCATGGAAAAAAAAAAGGTTGATGCTGAAGAGTAACTTCGGCAAAAGGAATCCTGTGTGTTTTTATCTCAAGTAACGGGACTGGTTTTTAACCTGCAACAAACCTGGATTTTTACGTTTCTGTACGTCAGTTTTCAGGATCATTGTCTTGAATGAGTCGCTCTATTTAGGCCATCTGGCAGCATTGTTAGATTTTTTTTTTTTATTTTTTAATATCAAACTAAACTATTAATGATCTGACATACAATATTCAGGCACATTTAACATGCCCGTGTAAAAATTTGCCATTATTGTGGGAATCTAAAAGATTTGCATATATCAGCTTAAAATTTTCAGTTAGACGTTAAAGCTTTTATGCTTTTAGTCACGTTTCATTCTCCTTTAGGACATGTAAAGCAATTTGGTAAATACATAAAATCATATACCTTCCTATATAAATACAGTTTTAATCTTTAAAAAGGGGATTCCAGTGTCTGCTTTCTAGTAGAACCTCAGGGGATGTGACTTTGAGAGCACCAATAAGCTGTATTCTCTTATTTTCATAAGCTTCTTTAAAAAAAAAAAAAGTGACTATTGCTTTTTACCTGAAGGTGTTGTCAGCCCTCGACTGACATCTCCTGCGCTAAC
>JAVSBS010011031.1:46611-59351 GCA_033124195.1 Coracias cyanogaster
TAGTTGTAGAGGGCAATGAGGTCTCCTCTCAGCCTTCTCTTCTCCAGGCTAAACAATCCCAGTTCCCTCAGGTGCTCCTCATACAACATGTTCTCCAGACGCCTCACCAGCTTCGCTGCCCTTCTCTGGACCCGCTCCAGCACCTCAGTGTCACCTGCCGCCAGCGTCGCTTCCCTCTTTGAGGTAATAAAAACCTACCAGAGGAAACCCCTGGGTTTGGCATTTCCCCCACAGACTCTGGCTCCAGGACCCTCCCTCCCCCCGCCCGCCTCAGGCCCCGCAGCTCCTCCGGCTGGTGCCGCGGCTCCCCACGCCTGAGGGGTGAGCTGCCGAGGGGGTCCCCGCCGCCCTCCCGGCGCCGGCCCCGGCCCCGGCCCGTCCCTCCGCCTCTCGCCACCGCGGCCCCTGCTCAGGCGGCGGTTCGAGGGCCCAGCGCTGCCGCCGCCGCCGCCTCCGGATGGAGCGGAGGGGGCCAAGCGCTGTCCTGAGGCGGGCGGGAGAGGCCGGCGGCAGCTGCGGCCTCCTCGCCTCAGGCCAGGCCGCCGCGCTCCCCGCTGAGGGCACGGAGCTCCCCCAGGGCTGGCCGGTGGACGGGATCCCCGGGGCGGCTGGGCAGGTCCTGGGGGCGGAGGTGGAAGCACTGAAATCCCACAGCGCTTCTCCTCAGGCCCCGCCGCTTCCGCGGGGCCCAGAGGCGTTTTCTGCCTGAGATCTAAGCAGGCCCTCCAGCAACAAGGCGGCGGGAGAGGCGGCCAGCGCCCCGCGCCTACCGACAAGGTGGTTAGAGCCTGTCTCGAAACCCCTCTCCTCAGCCCTGGCTCACACCAGCTCCCGGGGCGGCAGCTCCTGTGCTTGGGCGGGAAGAGGGTCCCTAATTCCACATCCCTGTGAGGGCAGGAGCGGTGAAATACAGAAATAGCCACCAACGGGATTTCTATTTGAAATGTAGGTAAACTCCCCTTTGCGTTACATAAACAAAAGGTGATATGTCAAGGATATTACTTTTAAATATTTAGACCGTAAGCCCAGCTCCCTCAGCAGCTTTCTCACTTCCCCACAGATTCGAGGAAAGCAAGCTACGGAATCAAAAAATTTAACCGGCCAAGGTCCGTTCAAGCATTGTACAGGTGTAAGCTTGTTATTTTAAGAGTGAATTAGGGTCTTTCATATACTTTTCAGTTACATCTGTTTCCATATGTGAGAAATCCTGGGAAAAGAGGCTCTATCATTTCACAGTCCTGAACTGCTAAGGCTTGAATGCTCCTTGTGTTTATAGAAAAAATCCAATAACAACATGCTAAGGAGCATGAAATTAAAGTAAACAACTTTAAAAAAAAATTATAATATTTAAGAGGACTGTAACTTTATTTAGAGCCTTTTTAATGCTGTCTTCTTGAAACTCAAGGTGCAAGCATTATGCAGATTTAGGTGTCACAAGCTCCAATTGCTCTTACAGGTTTTAGAGCTTGGGTCACACTCCCTCATTCAAGAAATTTTGGAGCTGAGCTTAATGGTCTTCTTAGATTTGAACTAGATTCCTCAAACACTGTGTGCTGAGTTCCTAACCTAGCTAACAGAAAATGCTGACAAAGGAGCCGTTGCGTAAACTCCAGCCCTCGATCCGTCTCTGGGCTTTCAGGATTTCACCCTTACTTTCTTTACAGAAGATTGCAATCGCATCCCTTCCCTGCCTTCCAACAGGGAGCTTGGTAGTTGAAGCTTTCAGCAAGGTGAGGTTACAGAATTTAGGACTTTTATCCTTGAGAGAATTAAAGGAACCTCTCGTATAATCTTCCAGATGATTGATCTGATCACTCTGCCAGTACCGCTGATGTACAGGGCTCTCATTTGACCCTTCCTGTTGAAATTGTTCTGTTTTCTGTGGGCTGACTGGTAATCGCATGCTTTTCTAGCCTTTTCGTTCAGACACTCTGTTCCTGTCTCTGCTGCAATGAACGTCACCTCCAAATGAGCGTCTGTTCACTAGCCCAGTCTCATCAAGCCAGTTTTTGGCAGGCTGCTGCCTTCCCGCCCCTCCCACCTCCACTCTGGCTCCCTTTCTTTGTGGTTTTCTCAGTAGTCCTTCCTCAGCAGCACTTCCTTTTTCACCCTTTGCTCCTTCTTCCATCAGAACTGGTTCCATTCTTGCACTGAACCTAAATATGCCTCATCAAGGTGTTTGACCTGCTCTCCACACACCTTACCTTAAACGCTGTTGCATTTCTGTTGGGATCCAGAGGTTGTACTCTCACTTTTATTCTGATTTTGGCTGCGCGTTTCATTATACCACGCACACTTCAAAGCTATTGAAGAGGAGGGATGGAGAACGCTCCAGACAAAGCTATGTCACGGAGGTTAGAGTACTCGGAGGGAAAACATGGGGCCTGGCCTGCCTTTGAAGTCTTTCACAGCCTTCACAGTAGACTTCCATCCAGATACTGTAGAAATACCAATTTTTGCATCTGCAGTTAAATATTTTGGAGTATTGGGTGCTGGGAGATCTTGCTCCGAGGAGGACAGAGCAGCTGGAACTTTGCCAACACAAGCTGATAAAAGGTGAGTGAGAGGCACTGAAACACTTTGTGTCATTCTCAACCCACAAATCTTGTTAACAAAGCTCTTAAAAAAATCATCTGGTGCTGTTTTCTAAATAAGATGATTTGAGGCAGCCATCAGGACCTGCTAACTCATCAAGGAAGCAAAGGGAAGTCAAAGCTCAGCAAAGCACCTTTTAAGAAAGTTTCTGCTATTGCTTTCTGCAGCACCTGGATGCTTTAGTGACATGGATGCACTTTATTTCCAAGCTCAAATAATATTTGTATCATCTCGCTTCAGTCAGTCACCTGGACTGAAAGATCACGACATCTTCAGAGTGAAACAGAGCTCAGATAAAACTGGTTATCCAAGAGTGAGCCACCGACTCCATCCTTACCTGAGTCTTTCTGCAGCAGCAGCACAACTTATTTTCCACTCTAGTTAGCATCGAGATAATTATAATTAACAGGCACATCCGTAAGCACATCGCTCCTGTGAAGTCAAGAGTTTTTGTCTGGCCGGGGTGTTTTATTTCAGCATAGCAGCTGCTGGCCCAGTGCTCATAGTTCCAGTGACACTTCTCATCCCACCTATTTGTTTAGTGAGCATGGGGAGGAGCAGGGGATGCCTCTAATTAGATGTAGTTAGATTTTAAGAATATATGTTTTCCCTGGATAACAGCAGGTTAAGGCAGCTTTAAAACTGAGTGAAATGGAACTGGGGAACCTGAAAGTCATTTATTAACTCAGGCCCTTTAACACTTGCTTAACCTTTTGTACAGTAAATCTGTCTTAACTATTTAAACATCTTCCTCCCCAAGTCCCCAAACACTGAAACATAAGAAAAAAAATGATTTTTTTTTTTAACTCCCCTCACTTCCGCCTGAAGGAGCTTTGCCCAGAAGACATGAACATCTTCTGGTCCTGTCACTTAAACTCCTCAGTCGCTTTTCTGAGGAGCTGAGCTCTTTGCACGCTAAGATACAACAGGAAACGGGATCATTTTGATCATGCATTACTTTCAAACATTTGACAAAGGCTGCTTTAAAAAAAACTTAAATCTTTGCTATGGATTTATTATTTCTAATTAGCCACAACATTTGTGGCCCAGTTGTAGCAGGCAATCTACAGGCTATGAGCCAGTTATCTGAACATCAGAGACTTGCCATATTTGGGCTCTTTTTGAGCCTTTACTATTTTAGAGTTAGCTCTCAGCCATCTCCAAGGCAACAAGGCTGAGGCTACGCAGGGAAGAGCTGCGATACAACAGTACAGAACACCTGTAGATGAGGCTGCAGGAACACGCTTGTTTCTCCCGCCTGTGAAAGGTGTCTGAGCAGCTTTCTGTGGAGAGCTGGGGCAGCTTTCAACAGCAGCCGACAGTGCAGCATCCAGCTGAAGCAGCAGGCGTGCGCGCTGTGGTCAGGGCCTCGCGATCCGCAGCCTGGAGAGCTGAGAGCTTGAGTAGTAGAGGAAAAAAACACCGTAACAGGCAGGAAATCATTCTTTCTAACTGCTGCTGGAAATAAAAAGCAACAGAGAAGGTAACAACAAGAAGCATGTGGGCAGGCTTCCTGCCATTTCTGCTCCTCCTTGTTGCCTTTCTTCCCAACAACAGAACGCAGCAGCTGACGTGAAAGAGCTTTGTCTTCATCACTTGAAATCTCCAACTGGACACGGTAATCCTGGTGTGCAGTTCCTTCTGTTACTGTATTGTATTAGCTAGAACTACAGTGAAATGTGCCTGTTGGCTGTCATTTGACTATGCTAATAATCCAGCTGGAGGACATGAAGAAAAATTGCCACCCTCATAGGAGTGAAGAGCACTGGAAAAGGCTGCCCAGAGGGGTTGTGGAGTCTCCTTCTCTGGAGATATTGAGAACCCACCTGGGTATGATCCTGGACAACCTGCCCTAGATGACCCTGCTTTAGAGTAGGGGATTGGACTAGATGATCTCCAGGGGTCCCTTCCAATCCCCACCACCCTGTGATTGTGTTTCTGTGATTTCAGCTCTCAAGATCCTTTCCAAGGATCAGTGCTTTTTCTAAATGCAGACCTAGCTTCCACAGGCTTCTCTCTACTTACCCAGCAGAAAAAAAAGACAGTTTTCTGTGTACTTTGTTGCTGTTCACACCATTAAAGGAGAAAGCTGCCAGCAAGCTCCACGCTTGGAGCACATCATGCTTACATCAGGCAAGGAAGCCAGGTTTGAAGGACCTCTGGGTCTCCCCAAGGGGAACGAGGAGTGTCTAGAAGGTGCCTTGGGCACAGGCACTGCTAATGACACACTCGTGTCCCTTGTAAATGACACGGTGAAGCGCGAGGCCAGAATAACCTAGGGTGAAGTCTGCCTTTTACAGCCACCCTTGCCTTGATGCTCCCATCATCACCATGCAGCACTCCAGGAGAGTCAGAATGATCAAGAGGCTCTGTGAGGGCAGCTCAGAGGTTCTTCCCAAATTAAGAGAAATAACAAATTCACAAATCCCCAGCTGCTGAAACATCACTAATTCTGTTATCTACCAGCAACTCAGAGCAGCAGTGAGTGACCAGAACTCTGCAGTAGCTGAGGAGGAACGAGATAGCAGCAAACAACATTGCTCACGCAGTGTCCTGAAAAACACATCTTTACAAAGAGCATGCATACAACAGGCTGGTTTGCATTTATTTTAAATTTAAAAAGTGTATTTCCCATATTACACTTTTTTCACCTGAACCAGTGCTAGCAGAAAGGCAGTACAATCCTCCCACCCCCCCTGAAATGAAAACATACCAGTCTGTGGGCCCTGGAACAGTTTATAGCGGTATTACTCCACAGCAGAGTGAAAAGGACCTCAGAAAGACTCCATTGCCAGTCCACCATGACTAACTTCTTGTTTAACCCTTCACGATTTCCACTGTCTAAACAGCATCCAGAACTCTTCTGAGCTGGCAGACATACATCTTGACAGTAGAAAATCCAGAAAGTGTTCTCGTCCAGTGAACGCTGGCACTGCTGGTAAAGTCTGCACAGAGTGCTCTTGTCTAACGAGGTTGGCTGAGCAGTCCTGCTTTAGCTGCCAGAGCTTCATTCTGCTGGATGTGGTACTCCTGGAATCTCATGGAGATCCTCTGTGTCATTTTTAAATACTTCTGTAGGCAGTGGTCTGAGCAAGCCATCTAGAGGAAGAAGGAAACAGAAGGCTTTGAACAGCGATTAAAACGGTTCCCCAAACAGGACCCAAAATACCATCCTATACAGGGATAAATGATTAGGTGGCTACATCACAGTCTCAAGACGAGGGTCTAATTGTGCACAGCCTCTCTCTGCAGCCCAAAGTGTCAAGTTTAATTTGAGGGATATTGGAAACATCCTTTATTATTCATTTTTCTATGAAAGTCTTAATGGAAAACATCTCAGATCTAAGATATTGCCATTTTATCCTTGGGCTCCTCTATATAAAGCATTTTGAAATAAATACTAAATCTATTAATATTTACATTCTGTTCACAAACACATACTATTTTTGACAGCCAAATACAGTCTTCTGTGTCCTAGCTCAGCTTCATCTTTTTTTGACCTTGTTCCTGTTTGTTTGACCAGTCTTCTGGTTGCTTTTAGGAGGGTTAACCAAGCAGGTGGAAGAGCACCCTCTGAAGTTCCATCAGGCAGCTGGACAGGGAAGGAAATACCAGGGCCTATTCTACTCATCATATTGATTTTTAATTTAGAGACTTTAAGTGTAGAGAAAGAGATGACGAGATTATTATTTCTGAGCAACAGTTCTACCAATTGTATCACGGTTCTAAACCTTGCTATTACTGCAAAACTTAAATTCAGATAGAAAGCAGAAGATGACCCCTTTGCATGATTGCTAGAAAACCAGACTGGATTCTGCTCAGTATAACGGGATGTGAAAAGCTGAGGGGCTGAAAATGAACAAGACAAACCCACACAGCTATGCACCCACCACCCACCCTTCTCTCCTTGACCTGGCATCAGCTACAGCAAAACCTGTTCAGCAGGAGTGAAGTCTGACCAGGAAACAATCTCTGGAGGAAGCCCAAGCCTCTGCTCGCAGAGGGTGTGGTATTCGTGACAGGGTGCCCGGGGAAGTCTAGGCTTGCCATGCAGGCTTGCAAAGAGGTCAGAAGCTGGTTTTTTTCAAATATGGAATCTCAAAGGAGATTCATCGAGGTATTTATCTTTATTATTTACTAAGAAACAACAACTTTCAGTAAGAACATAGGAATGTCCAGATCAGACCAGTGGTCCATCTAAACCAGTGTCCTGTTTCCAGTATGGGCAAGAGCCAGATGCTCTACAAGAAACCCCATAATGGATAATTATGGGCAACAGTTCTCAGAAGTTTCCTTCTAGCCTCCACTGTTAACATACAGCTCCTGTACTGCCAGACATGGCCCCTTTGCAGATCACAGAAGCAAAATAAAAACCAGGTAAGAATCTAAGAATATTTTTTGTATCTAAATCTTAAGTTCAGTTCCCCTCCAATGAGCATTCTGTGGGTTTGGATCCCATGTCTTTAATGAAAGACTGTGTGAACCATTATTTTTAAAAACCACACTCTGAGTGGCAGAAGGAAGAAGTATAATCCTCTAACGGAAATCAAACACCATCCCACAAAGGTAAAGAGGTTGTGTCATTAACGCTTCCGTCAGTCCTAAGAACTGATACTCCTTGTATTGTTCAAGCAATTAAAAACGAGTTGGTAAAAGACAGTAACAAGACCTTATCCAGAATAATTCTGACCTCCTGTAGTCAATAAAAAAAAAATCCACTAAAGCAGATGTAGAGATCTGGGAAACAAGGAATCTGCCTTGGGAAGCAAAGAGAGCTTTGTTTAGCACAGCAAAACGAAACCCAAACAGAGACATGATTTTTGCCTGTGCTGAGGAGTTAAACTCCAAGGAGGCAGAAAATCCTCAAAAATAATGGTTAGTTTCAAACTTCAGGATTCCCCCGCCCGCCAGTCAGACAAAGGTTATTAGACATTTGACCAACAAAGTTATGAGATTCTGAAACAGCCTCTCAACAGGAGATGAGAAACAAAAAACATGCAACAAATCTTTTAAAGAGCTTAATGTTTTGCAGGTGACTATGTGCTAGAGCTCCCCACGATGCAGAGAAGCAGATTTAACAGCCAGAGCTTTGGAGGCCTGTACTTCTATGACTCGCTACAATGCAGGGACCCCGGGCAGGATTTCAGTAGGGCTCCACCTTGAAAGAATGAGATGCAGGCTGTAGGTTGGCAACGTCCAGGTCCATAAAGATACCACCCCTCAGAAGCTGAGGCACAAGAACCTCCACTGACAGCTCAGAGAATGAAACACAGAATCAATAAGCAGCCAGTGCTCAAGCAAGATCAAGATTATTACCTCTGTAGAAGACAATGACAAAACCTCAGGAGGTCCTAGCCCACAGTTTGTCTGTAGCTGATGATCTAACACATCAAAAAGCACTTGGCCTTGCTTGTTTTCTTTACGTAAGCAGACAATTAGCATGCAAAGAAGTCCTCGTCATCACCTTTGGACATACTTGGAGAAGCAAAACAACAGACAAGCTATTTTTGTCCATTAACTCACTTCCTTTCTCACTTGGAAGCTACGTACCAGACGCCTATACTCCATGAAGGACTCCAACCCAGCTTTGTAGCTCATTGAAAGATCAAGACTTTAGGTTGCCTCTGAAATTTGAATGCTACACAGCAATTCTACCAAAGGGTCATTAAAAGCATTTACCTACCTCTTCTGGCTTAACCTCCCTGCTAGTGAAATCCTTTATGCAATCCAGGAAGCAGTTTTCTGTAAGTTTATTGTATGTTCCGAGAAACTCCTTAAACTATAAGTTAAAAAAATTTGAACATAATGAGTATAAAAAATTCTACATTAATTTTTTCTTACACAGCTGCACGGGCCATTTGGCAACAGTAACATTTAAAGGACAAGTCTCTAGAAAAATTGACTAATTGTCAGAAGATTTCAGCACCAAGTGCTGCTAGTACTCAAATCAGGTGTGATACAGTGTCTGTCAATGGTCAAATGTTTAAATTCTGGCCGCTACAGAACTAGGCTTAACCCAGATAAACTTTTTGTCTTTCTCCACGGCCTGCACCTTTTCCTCTACATGACAAAGTAATAAGATCCCCAAACCGCCACTCATGAATACAGCATCTTACCTGCTTGATCTGATCAGATTCCGATATTTGTCCAGCCATATTCGACCGCCTCTGATTCAGTCACCTATTCTGGAGATAAAAGTCGAGTTTCACATAAAAACCTTACACAGAAACGGCAATATTTGACAACAGAACAGAATTCTATACATTGCTGAAGTGCGTTTAAATACACTCTTGCTAGCAGATTTTCAAGCCATCCACTTGAAAGTCCCCCATTTGAAATGTATTCAGCTGAAGGAACATCCAAGATCATTCCAGGTGTGAAACCTCCTCAGATCCACCTGTTAACTGCTGGCCTTTAAACACTTTTTAAGCATTTCTAAGTGACTTTAAAATAAAAAACGGTCTTTTATATACACTTTCAAACTTAAAGCAAAACTAGGGCAGGAGCAGAAGCAAGCAAAAACATTCTCTAGCCCTACAGTTTCAGTGACTTTAGATGTCATCTGTACAAACAGTAAGGAAAAAAGGCGAGTATAAAATGGTAGCCACTTTGAATAGCTGCAGCATAAGCCAGCTTACATCAGAGAGGAGGACGCCTGGTTTCTATATAGCTGCATTCTCACCAAACACTTAAACCAGAGCAAATGTTCTGGTCATTGAATAGAGGGAATTAAATGTGAGAATGAGAATGGCTTTAAAGGAAGTGAAACAAAGAAAAAGGGAAGAATGAGCAGCCACGGATCCAAGAATTTAAGCAAGGATCCTCAAGGAAGACTCACATGCCTAATCCAGCACAGTAAACAAGTTCAGGCTTGAAAGCATCCCTGCAGGTTTCCTAGAAGAATACTCAAAACAAGTCTTCCTTCTCCCTTAATTTACATGTTATGTAAGACCAATCACAGACGATAATGCAAGTTAATATTACACGTCAACAAGAACAAGATCCTTCAGTTTCATTCACATCAACTTGCGGAAGAAAAATGAGCACTGCAGTGTAATCACTTTGTGAAAAAGCTCATTTAGCCCTTTAGCAAGGGCTACTTACAATTAATCTTATGCTTTGCCAAATTTTGAGCAAGCCATTGATGCTTTAGAGAGCTTAAACTATTCCAGTCTCTCTGCAGGGGGAAGGGAAAGGGTAAGCAAGCCTTCTGAACAAGAACAAAAAGACATTAATAATTATTTCTACAACAGAAAGAAAACCAAGCCACTAAAAATAGCACCGTGGAGCTCCCAGGAGTAAACTCTCCCTACAGCCCCTCCCAGTAGCAGAGGGATTGTAACATCTGAAGCAATAAATGTTATTTTATAACGTTAAGAGGAAGCCAATTCAGGGATTGGAGGTAAAGAGCACATGATTCTTGGATTTAAGACATACTCCCACAACTGAGAATTCCTCATTGGCAGATAGGTCACAGGTTACTCTTCAGGATATGGTTAAAAAACAAGGTGTTACCCAGGTTCAGGTAAACCTCTAACTTCTTTTAGGAGGTGGGCAGGACTGTCAACTGGGACAACAACTAGTGGAAGTGGATGGCAACCCCATTCTTTCAGCCTGTTTGAAGAAAAATCAGTGACAATTCTATAAAGTCAGTTTAAGTAGATTATTAAAGTTGGAATCCACAGAGAACAGGAAAGACTTTTGTCCTCTCCCAAGCACAGAAAGCTAAAAGCTTCAACTGCCGGTGCCATGTTCTCACACTCGGTCTTGCTTCGTTATGCTCCTTTAAAGCCAACCTGATCTTTTGTTCTTCTGTGACTAGTTTGGCAAGCTTAAAATTACGGATTTACTGAGCTGCGGTTCCACAAAGCTTTTACCCTTCCACTTGGGAGACAGCTCAGATTCAAATCAGCACAGTGGCACTATCTGATTTTTAAGTGTCTGAAGCACTTGTCCCTCTACAGGTATTTTACACTTTCCACATAGCAGGCAGTGAAACTCTGTGGATCTGCTGCACCTCTCCAGGAGCTATGAATTATGGGCAGTTGCATGTTAAGTGCATCACTTCAAGTTTTCCTGTTGTCCTCTTTCCCTCTAGCCTCTGAAAGAAGCTAAAATCAAACCAAAATAAAAAAAACCAACCCAAAAGCAGTGAATGAGCCTATTACAGGGCTTGGCACCTCAACTAACACACCACAGAGCTGCTTATGTAGCTGCTCAAACAAACTCCAGCGTGCTTCGGGTTGAAGCCTGCACCGCGTGGGTTATTTTCCTCTGGGCTCAACAGGATTTGAAAATTCCACATTGCACTTTTCAAAAGGTCCCACTGGAGGAAGCAGATATCTCTGAATAAACCTCTGCAACAAGGGCCACATGGTCTGGATGTGCTGGTTCATCAGGAAAGCAGCAACAGCTGGGAAGTCTCCCTTCATGAAGGGCTCTGGAGCTCTTCCAAATACATTCTGATGTTCTAAAGAGATGTTCTTTTAAGATAAGCCTCTCTGAGCAAAATTAGCATTAAGGATAACTTAAGGTTTTGATTTCTCATAGTTAGGCACAGTCAGTTTTCCATCCTCTTTCCAAAGGTAAAAGGTTTCAGCCTGTAACAGTTGGACTCAATCTTAAAGATCTTTTAAGATTTGTTAACTAAAACCAGTGATTAGGTTAAGGATTCCTACTTAACCTGGGTCAATCATCTGTTTCAATGGCAGCAGGAACCTGAGTCAGAACTAGAGGTCAGAACTCCTCTAAAACTTATGGGAACACAACTTTCCCAGCTGTATCTCCGGACCTTGGGAAGCAGAGGGCTCAGGAATGTAACTCCTAAATGCTAGTCCCTGGAACAGGGCTTTGGTTATTAGCAGGTGGCTGCCAAGCCTGCCCCCATGGGACAGCCCAGAGCTCTTACAGGTGAGGCACACACTGAACTTCAGCATAAGTTTTTTTTCCACTGATATAATCAACATCAGCATCTATCACCTAATCTTGAGTCAACAGCATCCTCTCTCATGGAAACTAAACACCCACCCCGTGTTTTGGGGTATATTCCCTGACATTTTTGCAGGGAGCTACATTTTATTGGGGAGGAGCCTGTGGAGAGACACCATAAGTTCATCACACTTGTTACGCTCATTAACCATCTGAATTAGGTGTAGGTGGGACCTATTCTACACACACAAAGCTGTGAGTTTTTAAAAATCTTTGCTTCCAGTTGTACCCACAAACACCATGAAAGTGTTTCTGTATGCACGTAAAGAAGAATAAAAATAGCAAGCCGAAGAAATGTGCGAAGATAAAGCACCAACAGCTTGTAAATTTTTTTAATCATTGGAATTACTAGGCTAGAACTTGATTGACAGACTAAAAACTCATTGATTTCAAGAGCTCTTCTACTGAGTCTGAGCTACAAATACCTACAAAACCAGCAGGCTGCTAAAATAATCACACAAAATTCAGGGCAAGAGACCATTTAGCCCTGAACACCCAGTGCTGTGTGCCTGAGCGACCAAACCTCTGCCCTGCGCCAGCCCAGCAAGGCAGTGGTGACAGCCCGGCTGTGTCCCCTCCTGCCAGGACAGCAGAGCCCAGCTCTCCCCTGTCCTGGAGAGGTTCAGACACTTTCCTTCAGACCAGGGCTTGCAATGTATTAACAAAGCTTTTCTTCTTGCTTCCACATAGTACAATCAGGCACGTGTGAGAGGAGAAAGGGATCGGTCACAAGTTGGCAGGATAATAAGGTGTACCTGGCACAAGTTATTATAATTCATTATCTTGTGGAATATAATATAACTCATGATCATCATGTAATTCATGATCTAGTGGGAGGTGGCTCCTGCTCGTGGCAGGAGCACTGAAACTAAATGATCTAGTTCACCAAAGGCAAATTAACACAGTTAAGTCTGAATTTGTACACTTTGAGAACCTCTTTGAAAAGACCAAACAGACACAGGGGGTCTATCCTGGAAGAAAACACATTTTCCCGTAAGCGGTCTCCTGTTTCGGATTTAAGGCTGGTTGGGGTTGGAAGGGACCTTTAAAGGTCACCCAGTCCAACGCCCCTTGCGCTGCGCAGGGACATCTGCAACTAGAGCAGGTTGCTCAGAGCCCCGGCCAACCTCACCTGCAATGGTGCCAGGGATGGGGCA